>LUCH01002348.1:0-16193 GCA_013368495.1 Paragonimus heterotremus
TTGCTGAGACCAATTGAATCCTGCAGTTTTCATGGACATGAGTTTCTCATGTTAACGTTCGACGGGATGTGCATGCCTTTTGTGTTGACTGAGACCGATTTTGGTGGGAAAGCTGCGGTCACAGTTGGCACAGTCGAAGATTATGGCAGGCTGGGTGTCCACTTCATGTTCTGGACCATTCCTGCGTCCATGCATACGAGTATGCGCCCACAAATCAGCATTCGATTTGCAAATCTGGCCACATTCTGAACAGGTGTACTCCGCTCGTTTATCCTGTGTACTGGTAGATGCCTGCACGGAGATGCTGGCGTTAGTTTCATTATCTTGATCGATTGTAACCAGTACGATTAAAACCAGGTAGAGTGGTTGGCCCTATCTGGAGTTGCTGAACTCTTAGCCGGTCAAGGTTTGCACTACTACTACTACCATTACTACTACTACCTACTACCATTAAATGCTGTGCTCCCAGATTTCTCAGGAATTCCCGGGCAGAGTTGGCCAGTGAATATTAATAGGCCAGCTGACTAACTGTGGCCCGTGAGGAAGGGTTTGTCCTTGGTTCACACAGTACACACCCCGTTGCACGCACACAGAGCTAATGCGAACTATCTTGGTCGTTCGGCGCTACAACCGGCTCATCGCAAAGCTTCACACAGGGTCCGTTACTGTCGCTTGTTTACGTCAACTGTTGTTCAGCGGTGATTTCCCTTCCACAAGTACGCCAACGATACAAAGCTTCAGCACGTCATACAGAATTCTGAAAACAAAGGAATCCGTCAAAGAAGCCAGACAACCTGCATTTACAGTCTTCACAAAATCCGGAAGCCCTTTAACCAACTCATGTCGAGGTCCATGCACTTTTTTATCCGCGGCACTGAGGTGTCATTGACACTGTGTTTGTATGTGTCCACCGGGAGCGCGATGTGAATATACAATCACATCAGGCCTTATCTCTATTCAAGAGAATTAGAGGTAGGTTGATGATGTTCAGTTGGGCTTTATTCTGGTACTTTTGAAATAACAGTGAATCTAATCACTTCAGCGCGCCTTACTGATATGTGCGTAATTGATCTACGGGCTATCCAGAGAATGGCAACCGGAAAGATTGAGAGCCTGTTCGCTTTATCGTGTTCGAAGTCAGTATTATTTTCCTCAGCAAACGTGCGCGTAGAGGGCAATTTAACTCGCCAACATGCTCCAACCTCTCTCAGAAGGTCGTGGTAACTGCCTCATCGCTGTCATTGATGCAGACAGCCCCAGAGGTCACAAACGCAAGATTTCTTTGTAACGAACGACTTCATGTGTAGACGTTATAACTTACCACTGAGCCTGCTTGACATAGGATGAACCACCGGCAATGACTGCCCCGTCAGCATCAGGCGATGCATTCAGGAAGCAGGTAGACTAATGGGCCATCCCAAGTGCATAAAGATTCCCTCTCCAATGCCTCAAGGAGACGATCACACGCAACCAGTGCATTAAACGACAGTGCACGTATTTGCTTGGCTTGATGAAAAGAGGATGCACCGTACTTTTGAAGAAATTATACCACATGCATGTGTTCGTATATCCACCTGCACCCCACACGAAAAATTTCACATCAGATTGTGAAAATCGTTTTTTTTCGATGAGTACAATTCTTGACTTTATTTGTTGTTTTATATGACGACCTACTGCAGTTCTGTTTTTCACTAGGAGTACCTCTCCCATACCGCTGTACCCTTTACACAGCCTTTCCGTCCATTACATTTTTCATTTGCTTCACAGTCTCTTTACTTTATCCCATGAGCGTACAACAAAAATGAGCAGGTAGGCTGCCACAGACTTATTTGACCCTCATCATTCCCTGACATTGCAGGCATTCTACGAACTAGGGAGATCTTTTCTAAGCAGCAAGTAACTCTGTCAACCCGTTACATCATAACAAAAACGCGTAAAAAGAACGCCACCTGCAACTCACATTGTTATAAACGGACATCCATAAGACTTGCTCTTTCCGGCAGAAAAAAAGATTCAACAACCACAACCAATTTTACTCTGCACCCCCTTCTTCTTACTACGACGACACCTAGTTCGGGTTCTATTTTTATGCCTGTCTAGCATTTTTGTAAACGAATGGTTTTTTGTGTCACGTTGGTTCGACCTCCGTCACACTGGTAGACAGCCTGGATCTCAGGAGTGAGATGGAGTGTAGCTAATGAGGTGACAGCTGCGTTAGCCAACAACTTCTGAATAGACAGCGGTGTGAGAGTAAATGCATGTCACTCTAAACACCACCTGTGGTATCACCGCTCTTGGTCTGCAGCCGACGATGTTTCAACGCTTTGTCGGTTTGGTGACTGAGTGGGGGTCCCCAAGTTGTGCCCAGGAGACGTCACAACCATACGAAAACGCCACAGTAACGTGAGGCTAGAAAGAGGTAGGTGTGCATGGACTTAAAGGGTTCATACGTTGATAGGTTACGATTTGGAAAAATGCGTCAATACCGACCCCCATAAAACAATTAGGTTATGCCATCCGACCAGCCTCCACTCTCAACCGGAGAAGCCATGCTCCCCACTCCATACAGTACAATGGAAGGCGTGACCCTATATGTCTGTGTTACATTACCTACGGCATGTGAGTATGCTAACATAATCACACTGTAATAGGTATAAACTGAAACACTGGCTCCAAAACAGAAAACGAAACTTCACACTGCCATATTCCATTATACTACCACTACCTGCTAAGTCTTCTCCGCTATGGTGAGGAAGATCCGACAAGATCTCCTGCCATACTTTATCTAGGCTCCTTTTGAGGATCGCCGTATTGCTGTTATATACCTCACCTGAGAGCTTGTTCCATGCGTTCACTACACGGTTGCTGAAGAATTTTGTTCGTCAGTCTAAACTAGCCCAGTTTTCCTTCAGTCGGAGACTGTGATTGCTACCTGGCTCACTTGTACAAACAAATCGGTGAACCCCACGCCATTTGTACCTTTCAGCATTTTGAAGGTCTCGATCAAATCGCTTCTCACTTTCCTGCTTTCCTTGGAGTGTAATCCGAGCTCCGTTACTCGGTCGTGTTAAGGTGTGCCCTTAAATCTTATTATCATTCGAGTTGCCAATTGTTGTACTATCTCACTGCGCTGGATAAGTTTACGTCTACACGCAGCGCCCCAGGTGAGGCCAAACGATGGCGTCGCATGGCGGCAGGAATATTTCCGGTTGCCTGATGGACAAAACTAGCTTTGGTCTAAACAGCTCACAGTGGACCCTGTGTGTAACCGCTAAACATTAGGTTGAGGGCCTCAAGCAGCTTTTGACCAACACTCCCAGATCTGGAGCCTTTCATGCAAATTTAACGGTGAATTGGCCCGGGGGACCGGGTAGTTCAAGGGACTCAGAGCTTCCAGTTACAATTTGACGCCTGACGACATTAGGTGGAGGGGTAATTATGCGTCACAAGGGATTCGCCTTGAAGGCCGTTCAAGAGGCGAAACGGTATTTTGGCGCGAATGCTGACTTTTTAAATAAATTTTGAAAATTGGAAATCGGAATTTCAAACAAAGTATCTACAGTAGATCAATTGCAAATAGACGTCGTCGATAGAATATATGGAATACGTCGAATAGGTCCCAAAAGTATTGGCTTGGTGATGAGAAAATTTCCATCCATTTTCGCGAAAATATCCCGTTGTTGACGTTAGCTCAATTTTTCAAGTTTTATAAATCCGATCATTGCAACTTTCGAGGTGAAATACGTCATCCTATGGCCTGAGAGTGCCTCATTTTGCGGCGTTCTGAAGATATGGATGAAATGGAAATATACGACCATACAGTGTTGGCATTGCATTTCAACAAGAACACTAACACATCTGATGGTGAAACATGTATGACAACATTCCCAGCTTATTTGTCTATACGTGTATTTGCAAGATTCCGGGCAGATACTGGTCGGCGAAACGCTGCTCTTAGAAATGGTTGGAAATAACGCTATCATATCAGTTCAGTCCAGTTCAGATCACAGGACTTGAGGCTAGTAGCCGGTTGATGTCCAGTTTCTTACACCAGTGAGCTCAGATGATCCCACCATGCTGCGACAAATGGTTGCGACATATGAGTGCAACATATGGTTGTTTCCATCTGCGGTGCATATGGAACGGCGTAAGAACAGGGCATCAAGTTCAGTTCTATCACAAAGAATCTTCAGAAGTAAATTCTACCCATTTTGCTGCATTATTTCCAACTAGGTTGAGGTCACGTGGCGTTCACACAGAACAACATACGGAAACAGGTTAAATCAAGTTGCCTGCGGATTACATCTCAGCCAGTCACCCTATGATGTTTAGAACACCAAGTACCTACCCCGGTGCAGAAGAATATTCCAATCATGACAATCAGCAGACTCAAATAAGATGATTACCATGTACACCAGACATCTCAAATACAGGTTTTTCATCGCTTTCCGCATATGTTTGTTCTTCGAACTGTTCATGATAAAAGTAGTCCGGAAGGAGCAGCTACTAGTGTGAACGTATGCCCCATACCCAGACGGTGATCATAGCTTAAGTCAATCGGGTGGAGCAACTACTGGTGTGAACGTATACTGCATACGCAGGCGTTATTCATCGTTTAGGTAAATCAGGTTGAAATAGCCACTAGTGTACGCGCATACTACATTCTGAGACGTTGTTGATAGCCTAAGTCAATCGGGTGAAGCAGGTACTAGTTGGGTCTCATAATGCATTCTGAGACGTTATTCATAGCTCAGCTGAATCAAGTTGGAACAGCCGCTAGTGTGAATGCATACCCAGCAGTTCTCCATAGCCTAGGTCAATCAGGTTGAAGCAGCTACTAGTTTGGACGTACACTGCATTCTGCGACGTTGTCGATAGTCTAAGTCAATCGGGTGGAGTAGCTTCTAGTGTGAACTTATATTGCATACCCAGACGTTATTCATAACTCAAGTGAACCAGGCTGGAATGAACCCTAGTGCGGACATAAACTTCATTCTCAGACGTTCTTCATAGATTAAGTGAATCAAGTTGAAATAGCCACTAGGGTTAACACATAGTACATACCCAGACGTCGTTGATAGTCTTAGTCAATCAGGTGGAGCAGCTACTAGCTTGAAGGTGTACTGCAAACAGAGACGTTGTTGATAGTCCCAGTCAATCGCGTGGAGCAGCTACTAGTTTGGACTCATGTTGCATTCTGAGACGTTATTCATAGCTCAACTGAATCAGGTTGGATTAGCCACTGGTGTGAACGCACACTACATATCCAGATATTGTTGATAGCCTTAGTAAATTGGGTGGAGAAGCTAGTAGTGTGAACCTATACTGCATACCCAGAAGCTATTCACAGTTCAAATGAATCAGCCACTAGTATGAACGCATACTGCCTACTCATGCCCTCTTTGTGGGCCAGGTCAGCGAGACCAAGCTAGCGATTTCATTCCCTGAATATATCAAATTCCACAATGTTTGATGATGAATCCATGTATATTGTAATATACACAACTCCCCTGTGATATAAGGTGGGAAACAGTTTGGCGAGCTGGCTCGCGGAATTTCCCCTTCCGGGTATGACTATGAAGTGATAAGTGACAAACAGCCAGGTTCCTACTTTCACGGATAAACTGAAAGTGTAATATGTATACTGCAACCGGCTTGCTCGAGTATGTGTTGAATACTTTCTGCGAATACAATTCATTAACCTTGGGAAACTTTGAGGTGGGGATCTGAAGGGTGAAGACGGGCAAGCGATAAATAAGGAAGACCTACTAATAACTACCGATAATGAAATTTAACGGCAGTGACAGTCCGTATGCGAGAAAATGAACAACAATCGTCTCATACAGTTATGGGAATTCCGTTTGCGCCAAAAAACCTCTTGTACGTGAGAGTTAAATAGCTATCGCTTAGATCGAGATAGTGACCTAAAGTGCCTCTTGGCACTTGGCGCTGAATTCTGACGTCGATAAAAATATTGAATAACAGGTGTTGGCAACAAGGGTTCCTTTGACGAGCCGCAGCTGCACTTTTCCAGAGAGTGCTGTTAACGGCCATCGCGAGATACCAGGTGGAATGTAAAATGCGATGATTACTCACAACACAATGGGAGGTCTATGACAAAATTGGGAAATCTAAGATGAATATAAACCGTATACATCAGGGTGCTGTTGAGCATATCCTGGGCCCAGATGGCATTCGCATCAAACCACATTGAACACCCATAATCATAGAACCATGAAGCACCGAAAGTGATAATTTGTGGTCTAAGAGTTGGATATTAACAAGGTGGAACCTTTCAGAACGTACAGATATGCTTCTGATGTTGGTGATGATATCGACCAACATTACCGAGAAAAATAATTCTGATTGTAATCTTCACTGGATAAGTTGTGGCTGCAATAGTACGCGGGAGTCAAAACAGTGATCCACAGATTACTTGCCCCTCGCATTTGTTGGGGTTAAATTCACTTTCTGTGACACTGTTGGTTGGCCACACGCTCTTTTACTTACCCTCAGTTGCTCTTTCAACTGTAAGACAACCAAGTTTTACTGCAGCTGTTTCAGGATTGTCTGAACACGCAGTGTCATCGTTTCTTGGGATGAATTTCAGACATTGCCATTCGGCTTAGTGAATGTCCCGGCAACAGTTCAACGTTTAATGCAATCAGTACTTCATGACTTGGTGCCTCAGAATTGTTTGGTATACTTGGATGATGTCATCGCTCACGGGCCGTCACCCCACGAACACCTCGCGAATCTACGAATCATATTCGATCGTTTGCGTCACGTGGGTCTTAAGCCAAACCCGGCTAAATGCAGATTGATGCAGGAGGAGGTTAGTTTCCTGGGACAAGTCATATCCAAGGAAGGCATTCAGACAGATCGCGCCAAGATGGTCCAGGTAGAACAGTGGCCAATCCCACTGACGGTCACTGAGGTGAGGAGTTTCCTGGGTCTAGCTTCATACTACCGGCGATTCGTCCGCATCTTTTCAACGGTGGCAGAACCTCTGAACGCCTTACTAGGTAAATACTGCGAGTTTGCATGGGCGGGGGCGCAACAGCGGAGTTTTGACAAACTGCGTGAGGTATTATGCGAATCCCCAATACCAGCATTCCCGGACTTTGTCAAGGAAGCTGGCGGATTCACACTGGACACTGATGCGAGTGATCACAGTCTCGAAGCAGTGTAGTCTTAAAAAGATGAAACAGGAGAAGAACATGTTATCGCCTACGGAAGCAGATCCCTGAATAAACGAGAGAAGAACTATTGCACCAGGAGGAAGGAAATGCTAGCATTAGCGTTCTTTTTAAAACAATATCGTCGTTACCTGCTAAGTAAGAAGTTCGTGGTGCGTACTGATCATCAGTCGTTAACGTGGTTAAGGAATTTCCGCAACCCTGAGGGACAGATTGCCCGTCGATAGGAGTATTTGCAAGAGTAGGCTTTTGAGTGGTACCATCGGCCAGGAAAACAGCACGGGAGTGCAGAGGCCCACTCTCGAAGACCAACCCGTGATCATGGGGATTGTCCTTCTTGCACCACATAACACGTGGCACTGATCGGTCTTCAGGACAAAACAGAAGGATGGGGTGAATTGCAGAAGGATGATCTTGAGCCGACTTTGATTAATGAAAGGGTATCAGCAAATGGAAGTAGACCGACGGGCGAAGAGCTTGCAGGCTATAGTTGGGAGACTCAATGCTCGTGGGCCCTTTGGGAACAGCTGGTGATGGTAGATGGCACCTTGTACATACAACATGGACCCACTTACACAAGACATATTGTCGTTCCTCCGACAAAAGTGGCCAAGGTGCTAGAGAATCTTCACCGAGAGTTGGGACACGCGGGACAAAATAACATGGACGAAGCAGCTCGGGCGAGGTTTTAGTGGTCTCCTCAACGGAGGGATGTCGCTAATTTTCGTCGCAGTTGTTCATCGCGTGCTAGGTTTAAGAACCCAATTCCACACTACAGAGCACCGTTGCAACCAGCGCAGACTGAATACTCAAATGAGATCGTTGGCGTTGACCCAATGGGGCGGCTATCCGAGACATGCCAGGGAAAAAGGTACATACTCGTAATGGTAGATCACTTCACAAAATGGGCTGAAGTTGTACCGTTATCGACGATTGATGACTCTTTTGTTGCCAAAGCGATTTTCAGCAAGTGGATCTGCAATTGGGGTGCTCCGGGACAGTTGCATTCAGATAAAGGTCCCAATTTTGAGAGTGCCGCCATGCATGAACTGTGTGTACTCGTGAAAATAGATAAAATACGAACAACCTCTTATCTCCCGGAAGGAAACGGGCTGGTCGAGCTCACCAATCGCACGCTGAACGTCTTGATGAAAGCATTTGTAGAGGATGTTCAACAGTGGGATGAGGTGCTCCCACGGTGCCTGATGGCGTATCGGAGCACTGTTCACTCTTCTACCAACCAAACACCGGGTTTCATGTGGACTGGTAGAGAGCTACGACTTCCATCGGATTTGCAGACACGTTATCTCGGGATACTGCCTCCTCTAACCACCGAGTACGTCATGTCCCTGCTGGAGCCAATGTCAGAAGTCACGGATTGGCTCGCCGGCCTTGAAATGCGGCTCGACGACGCTAAAAGGAATACTAAGACAAGAAAGCTCATGGAGCCCCTTTGCCAGTTGGAGCGAAAGTCTATCTACATACAGACGTCTCATCCCCCGGAGTATCTGCTAAACTACATCGCGAATGGAAGGGTCTTTTCGTTGTCTAACGATTGCTCAGTGATACATTGTGCTACATTCGAAGCACAGTTAGTTGTTAAAAGCCCATGGTGGTACACATCAATCGACTAAAACCCTCCGAGGCTTTAACGGAGGCAGAGGAATCAGAGGAGGTGCCACAGATAGAAGCAGAGGTAGAGATATCGAAAGGTACACCAGAGGCACCGGGACGGTGCCTCATTAACGAGGGTGTAGTATGGCGGGAAATCGAAATCAGAACGACGCACGCTATTTTGTTACGGTTGTCTTACCTGCTCTTTTTCCATTTCTAACAGAGCATACTGTCAACGTCGTGCCAATCGATTAAACATTAGAAGACTCCCTTGGAAGAGACCAATCAGTAAGTATCCCTTCATTCCTCGATCTGTGTGTTAGGTGTCACTTGGTACATAAACATTCCTACTCGAATTCTGCCTTCCGCCTTCTCGCTTGCCTGTCACAAGTGCACGGAAGTCGCCGCAAGGACGCCAGTCGCCTGACGTTTGAGAAACCATGTGCAATGGGGCTGACCAACAAATGTTTGACGGCCGGATAATACCTAGTAGCAACATATGATCAAATTCAGCTTCAGCAGCCTTCAGCTTTGCGGGCGGAAGTCGACGCGGTCGAGCAGTGGTAGGACGGTCTGTAGTGTTGAGGCGGTTAACTACTTTGTGTTTAACTTCTGGGGGGTCGTACGAGGAAGTTGTAAGTTTTGAACTACTTTGGAGCAACGCGGAAAATTGTGATGCAGTCTCAGGTATGAGGGAACGCAGACCTATGGAATCAATCTTGGCCTGTGTACCGTTGTAATGTTCCAATGAGTCAGTCACGAGCGACAAAACACAATGTTCGACGTTCGTAACCAAAGCACAATAGTGTCAACCTCATACAAAGCGAGAAAAGTCACAAAGCAACGAGGAACGTATATTAACACAACACAGATACCGAAAGAGATTCGTTCACGCCGTGTCCTTGTCCACATATATAGGGGACCCCACGGCCCGGAAACAAACCACCAGTCAGAAGTGGCTTCGTGCTTACTGACCGCTGACCTCGGGCTCTGGTGGATCAACTTCTCCAGCCCCATGCATAGAAGCGGCCAGCCCGCCTGTTCGAGGACCTGAAAGGAAGCGGAAGGGAGTATGTGTGACAAAACAAAATGGCGGCGCACTACACGCTACTACACTAGAAAGAAGCAGCACAGGCGCGTAGCAGAGTTTAGTATAGAATTGCTTTATTTTTCAAGTTAAAGAAAAATGCAAATTATGGTGGGATGTTGTGAGTGCTGTAAAATCGCAAAATGGGCATACATCAATAAACACCACACTATTAGGGATATTAAACACTGTCTCGCGCAATGGAAAGTATGAATCACCTGAAACGTCGCCCTGCCAATCCATTGTATTATCGCTTCGTTTTATCGCTCGCAAACGGACGTCAACTCCGGAAAATCTTCTTCAGCCGTAAAACCAGAAAGGCATTCAATTGACCGTTTAAACAAAGTCGGTAAGCTACAACGAAAACGAAACCTGTCGTGGGACCCTGATTAACTAAAGGCATTACACTTTTGACTGCACGGTGAAAATATTGTCGACAATTGGCAGCACCAAAGCGACGATACAGTGGGGCTGTTAGCTATGAAACGGCGTTTCATACACTGTAATATCACATCTCGCGCGCGAAGAGTTCTAAAAACGAAGGGCACAAGTGGAAACCGAATATCAACTGTAGTCGATAACTAATAAATATGACCGCCATATGCCTTAAACTCTGGGGCAAAAATGAAACCTAAACTGAACCCGGCCGGTATGATTATCCAAGCCTATATCCGTCATGTCTTGAAATGAGTCAAAAACGTTCCCGATCTACGACAAACACATTAAATCTACCAAACATTACCCCTTCGTGTTTGCTGTACAGATTCGAATTTCAAGATATCTTGATCCCTTTGTTATGGAATAGCCTGTGCAAGGGTCTTGAGCCGAGCCATTAAAGTGTACAAGCAATTTAGAAACCTCCCAAATCGCGAATAGGCTTTGCTCGCTAAGTATATTCCGATTGACTGTTAGTATATTGAGCCCTACCTGAAGCCTGGCCAACTTCTTGCACGTAACACGCCTCGAGTCCCTTATCACTTCCTCAGTGAGCAGTGCGCCAAATAGGTAGTGTTCAGGATACATGTGACGTGTGGTGGATAGTGCCATCAACAATGTGCAGATATGGGCGATAAATTTCACAAACTTTACTGCAAAATCTCCGACCTCTGCCAGGCCTTTATAAAATGCAGAGCCAAAAGAAACGTTTTTTAGCTTGAAACACAGATTGGAGTCCGTAATATGGAAGTTTCACTCAGTACTATTTTCAGAGCCCCTTCGACAAGCGCAACTACCAACCAAATCAGAAGAAACGTTTTAGTGAGTGCATAGTTCGTCTGTATGGTGTTTCAAGATATAAACGAGTTGGAAACGGTCATTTGGAGGCAAGAGAAGATTGTTCAAATTTTCGGTGATATAATACAATGCATATTTTTGGATAAATTTACAGAGTTTTTCGTGTATTACGATAAAAAACCGGCCTTACCTAAAAGTTTTTCTTATTTACAATTATTTTGAGGAAAATGTCCCATCTTATTTCTGGTAAAGTCAGCATGCGGGCCATCGTAGACGATTTCGCGTCTCGATAAAGATTCCATCGGAATTTCCGTGATTGAAAACATGTTTGACTTGCAGAAACATTCAATTTTAAGTGGTTTGGGATACATAAATGATTTTGTAATTTCCGGGCACTACGTTTATGTTGCATTTTGCACTAAATATTTTGGTAAATTCCAAAAAAGCTATGTCGCGACGTTTGTGGGTTAGTTATATATCTGAATTATATGTCCAGTCTGTTTCCCCGTCAGTATTTCAGGCACAAAGCGGCCAGCAAGGTGGCATTCCCGAAAGCGAATTCACCTGACGTCAGTGCGTGGTTGTTTTTATCTATGGTCAATATGAGACAGTGTAGGTGGGGGTGATATATTGCACACCATTGTCAACTGCGTGCGAATTGTCTAGTTAACTGCTTTCTGAATATGCTTGGGTGTAACGTGTTACTTATACGCAGCTCGGTTCTTACTTATCTGACGATCAGTGACCCACTTTGATAACCGTTATTTCTCCAAAGAAAACACTGATTTTCACTTGTACCATTTCATCTACAAAAATTCAATCTTTGTGTCATGGATACTGATGACTCTGAGGATTGTTTGTCCATGTCTTCGCCAGCCGCAGATTACTCAGGTGGTTATCAGTATGTTCTTCAATTGTTCGCCCGCGCATATCCCCTATTTAAGATCCCAGAATGCCATTCCCGGTGATCCATGCATATCAGACCGCCGGTCATCAGTGTAGCCTGGTGGTAATGACGGTTCAGCGCGGGACGACCACACAACCGGTCAAAATTATACTGTTCAACTCGTTTGCACTTCATATTCAGAACACCAAATGCTCGGTTCCACCCTGTTTCTGCCTTGAAACACTACACCGGCGAACAACAAACCTGCCACAATTTATGCTGGAACAATGAAGATGCACTATGGAATCTCAAGAAAGGCGACTTCGGTTCCCATCACCTTCTGCAAACAGCTTGTGCATCCCAAACTAGATGTGCAGCCCGTTTGTGTGTCCAACGCCACTCGAATTAACGACGACTCGCCCACAGAATCACACCGTGGCCTCCCCAGAACATGAAAAAGGCAATGAGTCTGCTCGGGTGTTACAAAAGCCAACTAATGGTAAAACTATAACGCCAGAGAACTGGACAGGTTCTAGTCAAATTTTGGGACCGCAACACTAGAGATCAGGCACTAAATAAAGTTAACACGATAGTTTAGAAGATACCTAGCATAAGTGTCACAGCGGAAAGCCAAACATCACAAATGTGACACATATGTGGCGATGTCAGCTGCACCAGAGATTTCAAGAAAAGGTGTGTGCATACGCTCTGGGTCAGAAAGTTAACCACAGTACCAAGGGAGTAAGACGTCGGTGCAATGGCCCAGGAGAGCCAACTACCGATAGGGGGCTACGTTATTTTTTGAGTTAGCCGGACTGACAACCTTCGGACTCCTCAGATAGGAAAGACCCCTAGAAACAATTTGGAGGAAGTTGTCGGTAGCCACGGGTATGTCTCAGTATCAAGGGGGCATTCCAACGCAAGCTCTTGGTATGGACGTCGTGTACTCAGCGTAAAGTAGCTTACGGCTTGGTGATATACAACAGAGCAAGAAGCTAAGCAATCAGGGTAGCAAGGAATGACTACCTGATACTTAGGCACGGGGGTTGTACTCACTCCAGGTCATCTCCAAGCCAACAACTTGGGGCCACAAGTTCCTATGCTGGAAATATTGCATCGACCTGCAAATATATACCGGACGTGTTGGTGGCACGCATTCAAAGTGTATGGATTACCTGAGACTCGCTCTAACATCGTGCGCGCGGTCACGAAGGACAAGAAAACTAAGTCTCACAAAGTTGAGCAAAGAATATCCTGTTAAATAGTAACAGGTCCACAGCACTCGACCACGTCCACCCGACCATCATTAAAACCCTCTGTCGAATTGCTGACCTAGCTCCTTTCTCAAATGTTCATTCTCACAACGAAGGCAAGGGTTGTTGTGAGGGAATGGAAAGAAGCTACCAAACTTTCCTTGTTCAAGGGTAGTAGCCTATCGGTTCTGACAAATCAGTGACCAGCAAGACTGGCTAATGTCGTTAGCGAAACTTTTGAACGCATGTTACGGGAAAGAACCTGCAGATTTTTGTCAACAGAAATTTTTCAGAGCACCTCAACACGAGTAGGTCCTGTCTTGTTAACCTGCTGATGCTTTTAGACACTGTCGCGTGGAAGCTGGACAGAAGAGAGGTGATCATGGTGTGCTATTTCGATTTCAAAAAGACTTCGATCCTGTCCACCATATGTTATTGCGTTGTAGGCTATGAGAAGATAGAATACGCCATATAATTTGTACATGGATCCAGACGTTCCTAGCAGTGAAGTCGTGTAGTGTGACAGTGAGGGTAATACTTTCCGGTGAAGGTTCCCTGTAAAGCGGCGTGCTTCAAGGTTCACTCTTCATCAGACCCGTCCTGGTATACATAAATGACCTTACCAATAGCCCAGTCAGTCCATGTTACTTGTATGCAGATGATATAAAGTTGATTGGAAGATCGTCAGACACTGACGTCCTCCAGAAGGCTATTCTGAGAGCATTCGAATGGATTTTAAAGAGGAGTTTATCACTGAATGCCCTAAAATGCTACATCCGCGCTGATGTTCACCAGTCGACTACCGGGTATCTAAGGGACGTAAATGGACAAAAAATCGAACTAGCAACAAAACGGAAAACGACATATTCGATCATTCAAGTCACCTGTACGTTTGCTCCATCTACCCAGTGTGCTGCGGCTGCGACAAAACCACGGTAGGCCTTTTATCGACCGAACTGTGCGACCAATAGCCCATGTCTGGTGGTGTTCACTGCATTGTACTCAGTTCGGTTCAGTTCAGATCACAGGACTTGAAGCTAGCAGTCGGTTGATGTCCGGTTCCCCGCACCAGTGAGCTCAGATAATCTCACCGTGCTGCGACAAATGAAAAAGAAAAGCTTCCCTTCAACAGGGTTTTGGAATCTTCGGTGGTATGTAGAACACAGTATCTTATTGAAAGAGCAGCGAGAATACCCCCGGTCAAGTCCTCAACAAGACCATGTAAGCGATCTTTTGGGTGCCAGAGGTTGAATGATGGAGGGAAGCTGTATTGGAATCGCCGCCAGCAATCACGGTACACTCGAATTAATAGACAGGATCGAATCCAATACTGGTGCTACAATATCTCCATCAGACTCCTGGATGACAGAATGAAAATACTTCTTTGTTTTGATAAGAGAAGAACAGCTGAGAGACAAATAGCTAACCTTATCGTACTTTGAGGCAGGTTTCAGCCTACGGCTCGTCCCACGAACATAAATAACGCCCACCTCGTCAGTGCACCTCTGAAGACACTCCTGAAATTGTGAGAGAGTGTGAAACATCACTTTGAAAATCGTAATGTAATCCATTTTCATGCACTGATACTTGATCATAATTTCCCTCCATTTGGAATTTTGTGCCAAGCTCGGTCATTGTATCTCACGAAAGAAATCACCGCTACCGAAAATGTATGAAAACTCGCCTCGCGTACGGTGTGGGGTATGGATGGTCCGTGTCACCAAGACTGACCAAGATTGGCGGACTCGTTTTCGCCCGAACGATGGGGTTAATAGGGGACCATGCCAAAATATACGATACTACCCACTACGCAAGCAGAAGTCTTGTAGCATGTTCGTTTGTGATGCATTTGGATCGAGGTGCAAGGGACCATAGAATCGCAGTTATGAATACAGAATTAAGATCAACCGATCGATTGAACTTTTGCGATTGCCGCGCAGTCAACACCCAGCAAACAAACCGGAGTTCGTCCGGAGTCGGACCGTGCCTGGCCAACCAATCGGACCAGATCTGGCCTGCACCAAGTACCGGGGTCGGTCCGATTCCGGTTTGGCCAGACTAGCAGTCGGCCAACAAAAAATTTTGAAAGCGCTCTGTTTACTGAATTTCGCTATGCCTATTAGCACGGCCGTTCTCTTAGTGTTCCATCAGCGTTCAATAAACCCAACCACGACGAGAGCTACCGTCTGCTGTCAACAACCAAGTAAGGAACTTCATAAATCTTGGAATGGTTGATAAAATCATTGCGATCGAAAAAGAATTAATTAAAAAAACGGCTGAAGCCAGTTAACAGAAGGTCCCATGGTAGAAAATGAACACCCTGTTCACTGAAATTGTCTGCAACAGTTTAATATTCATTCCATGCGTTGATATCTGCAAAAGAAACAAGTTTTTAGCATGCATTCGAAGTGGAATATCTCAGTTAATCTACAAGATGCAACAATAATGTATTTGGAAAATCTGATGGAGAACTTACAGTTGTTTCAGAAATTAAACGGTTCATTCATGAATATATCCGGAGTGATGTAGGAAATTCCATTAAACTTGTGTAAATTCCATTTCCTGCAGAAAATTTTTTGTGCAACTTCCACTTCCTGTGAAATACAATTTTTAGCGAATTACGTGTAACTTATTTGATTAAACCAACTTTAATAAGGCCGAATACGGAAACTGATATAATGAAATAAATTTAACGCATTTACAAAGCTTTCAACGAACTAAACGGGTAACTAAACGCGCGAAAGTCAAATTTAACTTGACGAATTTTGGAAGGGAAAGGAAGAACACTATTACCACAAATTATCTGAGCGGAAGCGCCATTTCCACAATTAAAGAATTCAAAAACTTTCCAATTACGTCTGCTGCACGGAATTCGTCTCGTGACACTGCTGCCACTGACATACCATCCACCGCAGCAACAC
>LUCH01002348.1:19390-31946 GCA_013368495.1 Paragonimus heterotremus
CAGTTGATGCTGTGTTTTTAGACTTTACGAAAGCGTTTGACAAAGTTGATCACAGTATACTACTGGGCAAATTGGTTAACACGGGCTTATGTAGTGAGGTTTGTTTTGGCTCAAACAATGCCTATCCTGTCGGACATAAACAGTTACAGTTAATGGCGAGCTATCCAGGCCGTTCAACGCTACAACTGGTGTGCCACAAGGCTCCATACTGGGTCTTTTATTATCCTTAGTCTATGTTAACGACCTCCCAGGCGTGAGTAACTCTCCCGTTGTGATGTATTTTGACGATACGAAACTATGGCGTGTCTTACACAGCGTTGAAGACGCTGAAGACTTTCAAAAAGACCTAGATGCCCTGCATCTATGGTCCGCAGAAAATCGACTGTCCTTCAACACGTCCAAGTCAAAGACTATGCACGTTCGTCATCACAGCACTAGAACATATCACATCGGTGGAGCTACCCTAGCAACTGTCCACCAGGAGTGCGACCTACTAACCGTCGTTACCTCAGATCTCTCCCCTAGTACTAACACTATGCTGCTGGTGAAGAAAGCTAGCAGCAGGTTAGCTAAGCTTAATAGGATCCTTGGGAATTTCCCAATCGATAGATTCTCACGTATCTACAGCACACTGGTAGGGCCACTGCTAGAAGTCAACATTCAGGCGTGTGCGTCATACTGGAAGAAAGACGTCACTGCTCTAGAGGCAATCCAGAGACGGGCCACTAAACGGGTTGTGGGTCCGTTTGCTTTGTCGTATGAAGACCGTTCCTCGAAGCTGGAACTATTCCCGTTAGCCTACAGGCGTCTGAGGGGTGATCTTATTATTAACATACAAAATCTTATGCTCTCCGAGTCACCCCAACAAAAATCTATTTACACTCGCCGATATTGTGAGTCTCAGGGGCCATAAGTACAAGATATCCATAACACGTAGTACCCTTTTATGCAGACGACATAGTTTTGCTGTACGAGTCTGTTCGACATAGGACGCACTTCCGGCGACGATTGTCATGGCAACGTCAGTCGATGTATTCAAAAGGCAACTAGATGACTGGATCACCCCAAGATAGCCGCTGACTGTCGGACACGTATAGCTTCACGTACCTTCATTGTTGTCATTTTCTTCTTCTCTCGTCTTTTCCCATTTTCCCCTACCTTCCTCGTACAGTTTTCCACTTCCACTGTTATACAACAAAACGGTGCAACCTCCCTAAGTGCCCGACTGCTGCTAGCTGCCTCAACACTCAACACACCTCACATACTCTCACCATTTCAGCAGTTCACCTGATCGGTGCAGATAGACAGCAACCAAACCGAGACAAAATCTGCTGTGGAACCACGAACTCCGTACTACTGAATCTTACCGGAATATCTCGAGGCGGGAATACTACACAAGTTTTATACTTCCAGCTCCACAAGAAACCAGTGAAACGAAACTGTGAGTGACCACAGACCGCAAGCGATGCAACGCAGCCGAACTCATCAAGCACGAACCAAGTGAAACTGTTATTGCGCGTCTGATGGAGGCATTGATCAAAACAAACGTGCGCAAAATTGTTGTAATCGTGAATCCATCTAAACTGAAAGTTGGCAATATAAAAATGTATTTTAGAGGTTTTTGAAAACTCGTTTAAATACCACAATGAGCGTGGTTAATACCACAGTTATTCTTCTCCGATTCGCCTACTGTGTGGCCATGCGTTGGCCAGATGTTGGCCAACAGCTTGGAGTCGGCCATGTGTTTGCTGGGCACGTGGAAAAAAAATTATCTGGACTCCGTACGTATTTGTATTCAAGTGGTGACTAGATAAATGTTGGAACAATCTCTTCACTGCTCTGTAGTTATCGAAATATAATTTAATTCTGGTCATTCAGGGCCATCAGGATTTGTTCTTATTTATTTTATCGATATACTTTGACCATTACTGAAAGGATTCCCGTCGACAGGAAATGCAATCGAGTCTATCTCCCGATCACGCCAGTCAGGCATCAGGACCTCAACAGGCGCAGGACTTCAGTGGGTCCAGGATTTAAAATTAAAATTGAGATTGTTGAGCGAACCCAAAAGTTGACTAATTTCAGCGGCGGTTTTTCAAATGCTCCAAGATGGCAGAGGGTGGGCCTGTTTTGCACTGGAAGAAGGTTATCACAGCCTCCGGAAATGTCCCCCGTTCAAGGCATGGACACAAGGCGGTTGCAATTAAAGACCTTATTGTAGTTTTTGGCGGAGGTAACGAAGGTATTGTGGATGAACTTCATGTCTTCAATACTAGTAAGCTTTATTTTCATTTCACCGTCGTCCTAGCTTCCTGTCAATGGTTCTTACCCGCGGTTCATGGGGATATACCTCCCGGATGTGCTGCTTTCGGGATGCTTGCAGAAAACACCAGGGTGCTATTATTTGGCGGTATGCTGGAATATGGGAAATATTCTAGCGATTTATACGAGTTACAAGCTTCGCGTTGGGAATGGAAGCGTCTGAAGCCAAAACCGCCTAGAAATGGACCTTGCCCGTGTCCAAGAATCGGGCACAGTTTCACTTTGGTTGGCCAGAGAGCTTTCTTATTTGGTGGTATAACCAACGATAGTGAAGATCCAAAGAATAATATCCCTCGGTAAGCCCCGTTCTTGGTTTTTGCGAATGCGTGTCACTTTGCCAATCACTAAGCGAGAGTTATTTTGCTCTCTGCTACCGTGGTTTTACCCTCCGTTACCTTGAGGTTTTATCTTACGAAGTGATTTTTGAGTTTAAGTGTGATCCCCGTCGTTTTTGGCTGTCGCGCGCCAAAATAAGTTTGATAATTAGTTGGTAGGACTCCCGAATTGATATGATACGTGGTTGACGTGTTCGACTGTTTCTCAGAGTTCTCGAGCTTGTCGCTATTTTTGTTTCACTATCCAATGCGACCCTTCAGTTGTTTGTGTCCTTTCCTAAATGATGTTTATTGTGGTGGTACTACCTGTTCCCGTGTACTGTTTCTGCAGTTTTCCTCGGATTTTGTTGTCAAAATCCACTGTCTGTAGTGCGGTCCTGAAATTTACGGTGATAACACTCGATTGACCTCAAAACACCGCTCTGCGGGATAATTGCTCATGATTCAGCGTATTAGTGAACTGTCGCACTAGAAAAGTATAAGCTTGCACAGCGTATCCATCACATGGTCTGCAGTGAACGTTCCGGAACTCCATATAGAAAATTTCTGACATACCTATCAGTTTATTGTTTCCATGTGACCGCTTTGATTGTGCAAGTACCTGCCACACCTGTATACTATCGCCTCCAATGTATCTAATTGTACATCTGTGCAAATGAGACGGAAATAAAGTGCGACTTGTACTTCGTCAGACTTCATGTCTCAAACGACTCCATTAATACCAAGGCGGGGACATGTTGCAAGTGAACAGCCCAGTTGCAACTTAAATTACGTTAGTGTCCACTTACCCATTTCGCTCTGCAATCTATGTCGGCGGCTTCAATAAGTGATGGTCGTTCTAGTAACCACTATTCCACCCGTCATAGTATGTACTCTAAGCACCGCGGGTAACTTAGTTAGCCAGTCGACCACCAACTACAGTTGTTTCAAAATATGCCTCGTTCATATCACTCCATTAAATTCAGGCTAATCAATATGTACAGTGGTGGTCGGACGCGACATATCGGTTAATTTTTGCAGTCGTTCCGGGACCGTGTAACGAAATGCCCCGTACCCTTCCTTTCAACGACAACCGAGCGTCTTTAAGTCATAGTTGGTGAAGCTTGCTGATGGCAAAGCGTAACTTTGATAATCTCACCAATAACTGAGTTGTGTCGCCAACAGATAAGTTGGTGTTGTTCACATGGAACCGCAGTCTCAAGCAGACCATTTGAAACATACGTATCTGGGACCTGCTAGTGCAAATAGTAATTTACAAAGCGGTACGCATTTATGTAGGTCATCTCCAGTCACCTTTTGCGCAGTCAGTCGACACCAGTAAAGCAGTCGTCGAACTACACTATATTGGCAAGCCTATCGTTGTGAGTAGGCTGTAGTCAATTGAATTGGAATTTTTAGAGGCAGAGCCTGAGCTGCCATCCATGATCGAGTCGAATTTGAGCGAAAACTCGCACAGTCCTAGCAGAAACATTCGAGGTGCCTGGGTCAGTCCGTCTGTTCGTATTATTCATGATGGAGAACGTATCAAATAAACCAGCTGATTTGGGTGATCAAAGCAGCTCGTGTGTACGTGTGATGTGTGACCGTGTCTATGATGCAGGTTGCTGACGCTAGTGACAATGCGTGAATTGGTGATTTCGTACGTCATTGGTGATCGAGTTCAGAACACTTGATGTGGCTTGTTCGGCGAGCCACATTACGGTTTTTTACGCATTGACACCAGGTTGAACGCTTTCACATTGCGGCCAATGGTCGAAATGACTTTCCTTATGCCTCGCACGTGACGATTTACTCTGGACTGTGGTTGTACCGTTGCTGCTTCCATTGAATCATTCAATGCGAAACGCAGACCTTGGCGCAGAATCGCTGTTTTCACCACTGAAAAATTGATGGGTTTATTTGCTGTAACAGGTGTAACTAAATACTTTAACCACCACAAAAAAACAAATGAATTGTGCCTTTATAATGGTAAACAATGTATGCGACAGTCCTGAGAGTGCAATGTGTCGTGTGTGAAGTCTTAAAGAAATGTAGCTATCAGGTTTACAGAGGACTGTTCCTCCGAGGGCTTGTGATAAGTAACTGGTGGAGCTGACTAACCAGTGTGAGCCGTATATAAGACGAAAGCCCATGCATAATTGCATCTGTGGGTCACCTGACCCCATGGAACGTCATCGGGATCATCTTGCCGGTATTGCCTAACCGCGGACGCCTTCGTACACGAACTGGACGCTTCTGAATTAATAACAGCTGACGTGACAAGAACATCTCGGTACCTATTAGCAGTTTACATAGAAGAGTCAATGCAGTGTTAATAAGCGGAACAGTTTGTTTGTATCGTTTGATTTCTGTTCTTTTGTGCGCTTCGTTCATTAAGTATCTGTCAAACTGAGTCGCGGGGTGTATATGGGCTTGTAAAAAAATGGATTAGTCGATGTCACCTATAGTTAGTGCAAGTCATCTAGACGATAGATATCAAGGATTGAATGTACTTTCGTGAAAGTTCGACAATTTAAGAGCTGCGCCATTGTTGTCGTATCGACAGCAATACTGTCTGATTCACGCTCGTCTTTTTCCTCCAATAGCCAATATAGGTTACAAGGCTTACAGTTCTCAGATAAGGTCACCTGACCGTAGGGCCTAATCAGTGTTTTTAAGTAGTCCATCAAAGTGAATTCACTGACACCTTGCTTCAGTCCTTGTTTTGCCGCTTCCCAAGCGAAGTACCTCGAATTTTGAGAACGTACTTTTCCTCCCTGTCTTATTTGTTTTGCACTAACTATTGTCTCCTCATTGCTCTAACGACAATAGCAGGATCATTATACAAAAACTTTATCGTCAGTACGCGACTCAACTGTAAGCGTGCGTTAGATTGTGAGATTATTTTAGTGCTGGTTTCACTGCAGTCTGACTGGACACGAGCGACTTTTCCCATTTGGAGTACTGTATAACATGCTGATTTGTCCTTCAGGTTTCAAATCTACTGCTTTGTAAAATAAATCGCTGGTTACTTTTAAATTTTCTTCTCATAACAGGTATCTGAACGATTTGTACACACTTGAACTGAAACCCAATTCCTCTGCAATGTGTTGGGACATACCAGTAACATATGGGCAACCGCCATCGCCTCGTGAATCTCACACAGCTGTTGCCTACCAGGTTCTGGATGGGCTGATTAAAAAGTGGCGCCTCTTAGTTTACGGCGGAATGTCCGGTAACCGTTTGGGGGATCTTTGGCAGCTTGAAATTGACACAATGAATTGGGTGAAACCCGTGGTTACTGGTGATCCTCCGGCTCCGCGTAGTTTGCATAGTGCTACAGTGATCGGGAATCGGTAAGTCGACTTTGTTCACATGTGTATACACTCTAGGGCAATATATTCTATTTTGTCGTGATGATAGACCTGCCGATTCCACTTGCGTTAAAAACCATTTCGTTGGAATTTTTGGAGACAATAAAGAAGAGCAAAGTTCTTTCACTTCCTAGTTGTGCTCTTTATCGAAATGAGTCCTCATTGAGAGTCATCGTAGTAATTGACTTCGAGAGGTTTTCTCTAAAACGACTGTAACGGCTGGCTACTGCTTCCCTTTGTCAATCCTGTTCTAGACCATCAGCGGCTCTGTTAAACTTCAATTCTCTTACATTATCTTTTGTGTGATAAAGTTCCTTCTTGGCAGATGATGCTGTTGGTACGTTTTAGCTCTGCATTTCAATGTATAACTCGGCATGGGACTGACGAGCACGCTCTAAAAGATGGACTTCAACGTATGTTGCGACTTTGAGGTGCGTATCTACGATTTCAGTACAGTTATTCATTCATTTTGTACAAACTTCTCACAAAGGCTTCTCTCGAAGTAAATCTAATACAGCCAAGGCTGAACGTTGTGGTTCATTTGGAATGGAAATCACAACACTACTTGTTTCAGTCAGGCGAATTTGGCGAACTGTTGGACTTCCGCCCATTTTTATTAACCTAATTAAATGTGGCCTTTTTTCGGCTGTCTTCTTACACCTTCAGCTGGAACAGCATTCTGTTACGCATTGCCTGAGCCAGACTTGATTCTCATTTAACATTGTGCTACAAATCGTTTTGTGTTATTACATGGTTTTTCGCCTACCAGTTCGACCAGATGAAATCGAATGACACTCTCAGTGCGAGCTGACTGGTGACTGGTCATTTGTAACTATCCCCTCGCTTCTGATTGACCTTGTGTGAATACATTATTCTATGTAGACATCGAATATTTACTGTAACAAACCGCTCATTGTTCTTTGTATACCTGAGGTTTGCTTGCATTCAGGTTGTTCCTAATTTCCCTACTGTCCGTGTGCCCTCGAAAAGCCGACTTCGAAACACGCATCAATCCACTCATTTACGGCGGTTTTGAGTCAAACCAGGAGGTGCTGTGATTCATAGGAGTGAGAATGTTCTACGCTTAAGGCAGCATTTTGCAGTTTGAGTGTGCGAACCGTATTCTGTGTAAACCAATCCGGTCATTCCTGTTGTTCAGCATGGTCTGCATCTCTTCGGCAGAGGGGCTAGACAGTCAATGCCATCCGCATACTGTGTCGATCAGTTTGGTGCCAGACAGAAACTGGACACTGTGCTCATTGAATTCCGCAAACATGTCCGAGGCTTATGCTTACAAGCAGTGTGACATGTCGGTGTATTTACATTTTCAGCGTTGATGTTCACAGAGGATACTATGGCTGAAACTGCCATTAACATTAACTGTAGTCTTTGACATTAATTAATAAATACGCATATACGAGGTACGTAAGTAGGAAGAGGCAATAGTAGTTCGTTAAAAATGGAAAGAAGTTAACAATCTCATAAATGTACGCTCGCCATTGGCTACGATGTACTGCTGTGTCCGAGGGCATTTCCAACCATTAATGTGGATTGCCGCACACTTCTTGATCCGACAGACGACACCTATTCCAAAAAGGTTATGTATCTCAGAAGTGAATTTCCCAAGTTTATAGTCCTTAACAGGCTTTGGATGGTCCGTTGGTCTTGACCATGATAAGGATCACGAATAAATGAAACGCAAGTTGTTAAACACATAAAAACCGCTGGCATTAAAACGAGCGAACTAAATGAAAATGGTCCTGCCAGAGGATTGTCAAATACCGTTTTATCTCACCCTTTATTACGTTAGTCATAGCTCGCGTATTGAGATCATGTGAGAGGGTTGGTTTACTCATCTCCATTGTTGTGCTAGAACTTCTAAAACAGTCCAAGTTACTCCAGTTTGTCCTATAGACGATGAAACAAAAATATTAAGCCATGAAGCATTCCTGGTAACCCTTTCTGTACTCAGCCGATCAGGGCGCTATTTAGGTTATCTTCCAACACAATAAGCTGAAATGGGAGATACGGGACAACCACGTTGCACCCCAGTTGAGATGCTAAAAGCCAGTGGTAAACCGATTGTATGCCCCAACTCGACTGTAGGTTTGACAGCGGGTTGTCGGAAGTGTGTACTACAAACTGTTCTGTTAGTCGCGCATCATTTACTACAAGCTCTACAAATCTACTTTTGAATTGCAAATTTTCTGATATGGCGAAACATAATGCTATTGCATACTGGTTTTTGTGCATTTTTAGACGTTGTCGCAGTGATCGGTAACTAATGTTTTGTTCCAATGCATCTACGGCGTTGCCTCTAATGAACGGTTTTTTGATGAACTGCCTATTGTTTATATTGTGCTTACGTGTTATGCCATAACCTTGAATTACAAAATCCTGTTATTGTTACCTTTCTTCAGCATGTTCGTTTTCGGTGGATGGGTTCCTCTTGTAATGGAAGAAATAAAAATGACAACCCAAGAAAAGGAATGGAAGTGTACCAACACTTTAGCGAGCCTCAATTTGGATACGATGACCTGGGAGCCATTGGCTATGGAAGTGTTTGATGAGAGCCTGGTTCCGAGGGCGAGAGCTGGTCATTGTGCGGTCGCCGTACACAGTCGTCTGTATATTTGGTCTGGACGTGATGGTTATCGTAAAGCCTGGAACAATCAGGTAAGTGTTTCTTTGGTCGGTTGCGGCTGTCTGTAGCCGGTAGGTTCAAAGTAAACGAGTCTTGTTTAAAAGTAATGTAACAACCACTTGTACGTGCGATAATCGATCGCTTATTTGTACGGATTGTTTTCCGTTACAACATAATGAGCTCTTTGTACTGACCATTGTACCGAACATAGTTATTGGAGACAGACGCAATCTTGTCGTGTGATACTTGCGGTCTGTCACACCGTAGCTTTTGCCCTTACGTACAATCAAAAGAAATTTAACTGACTGCAAAATGTTAGCAATTAGTTATTGTGAATCACGAAGAATGTAAAGTATTTCTTCCTGCGAAATCAGTCGAATATGGTAATTAGGAGGCTGCGGCATTCATTCATAATTTCCCACTTTTATTGACCGTAGACGGAACAAACGTGAAAATGCAGTAACCCATTTTCAACAAACGGACCACGTTATGACATGGCTGAATTTCACAGCAGAATTAATATCTATGGTAGATGGGGTAGTTTAGCAACGATGAATGACAGCGTCTTTTATAACTCCGTCTACATGACCACAAACCTTGCAGATTTTACACTGTATCTCCATCTGCAAACATCTTACTGTAGAAAACGGTGTTCTTTGGGCCCTAAATATCACCCACCACCCAATACGCTCCGGTTACTTTCGTTTGCTTTTGCAGTCTTTTTTGGCCATGGTTTTACGAATGCAAGTGTCTGTAGCTTTTGCTAACTGACTAGTTGATTTGGCCTTGTAATAATGTTCAGTTAACATCCAGCTACCACAAGTCAGTTTTGCTTTACCAAACGTGGTTAGTCCGTCTCCTTTTCTGGTGCAGGTGTGTTTCAAAGACCTCTGGTTCTTGGAAACAGATCGACCGGCTGCGCCAACTCGTGTCCAATTAGTTCGCGCCGGGACACAAAGTTTGGAGGTTACTTGGGGCTCCGTCCCAACTGCGGATGCCTACATCCTTCAGATTCAGAAGTATGATGTTTCACCATCTCCCAGCGTCGCTCAATCAACGACTTCTGATCCAGCCGGGTTGAATAAACCTCCAACCGCAACTCAAATGGGAGCATTGAATTTCACCCGTTCCCCGGCTGTTCCTCAGGTACGATGTAAGGTGTTAGTCCCTTGAGACGGTGTTTTGAAGACTGGACTACAGACTATAGTTTTTAATAGTGGTTACACCTTCATTGAATTTCATTTTTTTTATTCGACAGAGGATTTTGCCTGGGTTCGGCGGATCCGTCCAATCTGTGACTCCGACTGCTGTCGGTCCTGTTCTTGCCACATCTACCATGGGTACCAGTTCATCTCTGCACGCTTTAGCCAACGCTGCGGCTACAGCTAATTCGTTCGGTAGCCGTGTTTCTAACACTGTCACTACTCACATCTGTCCAACAGTATTATCTGTCCCCGGTTCCACATTTGGGACGTCGCGAGCTCCGACCGTCGTGACTCCAACAGGCCTAAAATACACACCCGTTCCTGGTGGTGCTGTCACTGGTCGTGCGGCCGCTATGGCTGCGGTTGCTCAACAGTCTTCCGCAGGAGTGACATCTGTGGGTCCGACCATCATTCGGGCTACTCCATCAATTGCCGTTGCCAGCAAACAACAGGTTCGTTTCACTTACGGTTGTTGTCTCATCTTAATGCGTGCATTATACCGTTTATTAGAAGGAACCCAGTGATTTCCTGTCTGGTTTGGTTGTCTTAGTGATAGAGACCACGGCAGCGTGCGGTAGTGCTTCTGTTGGCGTAACCACTTCTCATCTGTATACTGTCACTTTCAGGCTCTGTTTTTTTTTCAACGTTTTTGTCATCTTCATCTTACTTTCGGAATAGGTTATTGCAGTTGGTGGGAAGCAGGTGGTCTCTATCGCATCGTCTAACATACCACTGGCACATGTGAATCCCTCAGGAACCGCTGTTTCTAGTGCCGGGCAAGTTGTTCACTTGGTCAAAACATCTGGCGGACTAATCAAACCGATTAAACTTGTCCCCACGGGAGCTGCTGCAACTGGTACTGTTCCCAAAACATTGGGTGTTCAGCAGACGTCTCCTCTGAACAGTATATCATCAACTAGTACGTCTCCTCATTTACATTCTCTTGCATGAATGCGTCAAAGTTGTATGTCCATTTTTCACTTAGTTGATCTGGTTCATCTAATCAATTGTTTAAAGGATTTAAGTTTGCATCTTCCAGACATCTTGATCACATTATGCAATTTTCACACGCGTCCCATATATATACATATATATATATATATTATACGGGAGACGGGGTCGTCACCTTGCCATACATAAACGGAATTTGGAAAGCAACTGAGCGCATTATCGGAAAACCTGGAGTCAAAGTCGCCCACAGGCCAACAAACATTTTTTGAAATAAAATGTGCAAAATCAAAGATCTAGTTGAAGCACATGAACGAGCGGGTGTAATATACCCTATTCCATGCCAATATAATAGGGCAAAATTGGTAAACAGTTGAACGCCAGTTAGCACTGAGACAGGCAGACAAGAGGTCATACCTTTGGCAGCACTGCACAACCGCAGGCCACAGTCAAACTGGCGGACGTCAAGGTGATCGAATTAGCAAATGGAAAGCAGGAACTAGTAGTCCTTGAATCGATCTCTCACGATGCTTTCAACAGATACATCGAGCTCGACACTCACTACACCCCATTGATCACAAAAACGGCGAAGACGAGCGACAGACAAACGATGACGTGTCGGTAACCGATGTGTAATTTTTCCATTATGATGTTTGACAACGAATCCTAGTGTAGATCTGAAACGTCAGTAACTAACCATCACTCTGTGTTCGCCTCCAACACTTAATCATGTTATATATATATAAATATAAATATATATATATAGCCGGTGAGTGGTGTCTTCTGTATTCTATTCGACCAAGGCTGGTTAGCTAAATGGTTGGTAAAATGGAAGCGAAACCCTTATCTATCAGACATTTAAAAAAAAAATCATGAATTTACTCCAGAAGGAAGGGTATTGAGAATATAAGGCAAAACAAGTTTTAACACGGGGGGTATATATGAATACACTATACAGAATTCGGAAAACATATATTTGAATTTAGACTCGGAAACCAAACAGAATCATTATACGATGCACCAACGTGACTGAAAAATATACGTGGCAGAAACCATGACCCAAGTTTCTCAAATGCAAGGCGAGTGGCTCATCAAGCGACATCTTAAGCTATGCGATCCGATTCAAGGTTGTCTGTTCCCATGGTTTAATTTCGATATTACAGCGCGAGGGAATTACATCGTCGAGTTGCAGCTTTTGACTACCAGGGTATCAATTATCTGCTTTTAGCTGGCCGTACAGCGGCCGCTTAAAATCCGTCCATCATATTTTCGCGTATGTCCAACCTAACGAAGCTGACCGGGCGTCGGCGCACTTGGCAGCATCTGTTTCCAGATTGCCGTCATCATCATAGACAGTGATGCTTAACTGCCACACAACCATGAGAAAGAAAAAACAAACCTTGTTAAGAAAGAGAAAAGAAAAAGTGAAGAGGGGACATAGTCACTAACAATAGCTACTTCTATATTCAAACATACAACATCATGGCACCTACACCTTGCAAACAAACAACTGAGCTGTAAATGAAAGTAAGACGTCATCAACGAGACAGCTTCCTCACGGTTTTTACTGCCGCGCGTCGTTAAATGCACTCACTTCACAGACAATTCGGCCAAACAACGACAACATTCATGCCACTGAGCTCGATTAGCCACCACCTCACCTAACGTCTCAAACCACCGACTCTCTCTCAGTCGTGAGGTCCCCAGTCCGGGAGACGAACCTGATCTACAGTGGCCGGCCTCTTCATG
>LUCH01002348.1:45728-95628 GCA_013368495.1 Paragonimus heterotremus
TGACCCATCTGTTTCAGAGTGCGAACGTTGAAGGCACCTATATTAATTCGCATTCTAGGTCTAAACAAGGGACGATGGGGGCACGAAGCTGAATGGCAAGAAACGGAACTTACCGGCTCAGTGTCACCACGGTTAGTTACATCTGTTATGGGACCTGTGGAGTAACTATCAAAAAAAAAGATCGAGTGGGGCCTGAGAACTAAATTTGAAAGGACAGTCGGGGAGGGATCAGCAGTAGCATGTTTCCGCCTATCCACCCTGTTGTATGCAGCAGATAGGGCTACCCGGTTTATACTGCGAGACGGCCGATGCAGTATGGAATTGCTTGTGTTGTGATTATTCATGGTTGTATGTGGGCTGAGATATTCCCAGGGCGTCCAGACCTAGATAGGAGAACGATAAGGGTTCTCAATGAACGTCTTTGACTAAAAAGCCTATACCGCAAGGCAACGGGTGGGTGGTAGTATGCCAGAACTGGTACGTTTCCTGGAAAAAAGATGCCAACCTTTCTCCAACCCCCCAACCTGAAGGACCAGAAGACTGGCTTTTCAGACCTCCATCTATTGGCCTGCCTGAAATGAGTGACTCTATCGGTGTGGTGACCACACCGTCCAGTTTATCCCAGTAGGACATCAAGATGCGCAAGCCGTCACACCGCGTCCAGATCCAGTTTCGTTGCCACGGAAGAAATATGGAACACTTCACGGTTTTGCGTGTGTTCCTTACAGAACATCATCTACCACATATCAGAGCAGGCAGGAGGGTGCTCGGATATTCCTTTCAAACGCCACTTGAAATAGGGGAAGTTGGAGGGGACTGCCTGTACATCTGCACTCTACATTTCTTGTCGATGTACTATGGTTTCGACACTAACACCTGTCCTGTAGTAGCAATTCCACAGTGTTTGTCTGGCAGCCTACTCAAGGCGACATTTACTACGAAACATACAACGGTGGTCGACCGAAGAAAGGGTGCTGATGTTTTAATGTTCATCG
Organism: Paragonimus heterotremus; assembly: GCA_013368495.1. Taxonomy (NCBI): domain Eukaryota; kingdom Metazoa; phylum Platyhelminthes; class Trematoda; order Plagiorchiida; family Troglotrematidae; genus Paragonimus; species Paragonimus heterotremus. Next base: position 46,724 of record LUCH01002348.1, read on the forward strand.
TGAAGTGTGGATAAGATCGAAACATCTGCAACAATGTTGGAGGTTTACCTGTCCTCTTATGTGGTCTTGTGTGTTTTAGAGGCTGCCGCATTATGAAACTTTTGAACTTCTAGGTTCGACAAAAACAGAAGTATTTCTCTGTGGTTCTCCTGTGTTACAGTACATCTTTTGAAGCTGAGAACGGTTATTGACAAGCATGAATCATGAAACGCGTTTTCAGTCCTTCACGTGGAACGGCGACTCCCGCTGTCTTCAGTCAGCAGTCTTTCAGCATCACCTTTGAAACGGGCTCGTGTGTGTATTTTTCGTAATGTCTCACAACACGTCACGAATTCAAAAGCACTACTAAAGGCACTCAATCTTCGCAGTCTATACCTATCAGGAGGAAAAACGACTGTTTTCAATCGACATTTATTTGCTGTCCTTCCTGAAGGCGAACTACTGGCGCACAATCGTTGGTTCCATAAAGTTGATCTTAGATTTAGGTCACCTAACAGACCAATTAGCTACAAGCTTCAAAGTTAAAAACTAAACAAGGTGGCTGGTTTTCAAATTACCAGAAATGAGTAATTTAATTTGCTCCATATATAATAGAACGGATTTGTAAGGAAAATGCCTTTTCCTTACCCTTCTCCCGTTGTGCACCACTCTTACCGCTGTTGACAGAAATCGAGTTAAACTGGGAGAGTAGGTCGGCATTTGCAATCTCCATCGCTTCGGCTGCAAGGGTGTGTGTGCTTGTTGATTGATCTGAGTGTGTGTTGCCGAAGCAAATATTGCTGCTATTAGTGTAGTTGGGATTTGTGTTTCCGGGCGCGTTATGTCGAATTTGTGGAACAGTAGGTTCAGCGGCGACTAATTTCTCACTTGTACGGATTCCGTGGAATAGCGTCCCCGAGTTTTGTTTGGTAAACACTCAGATATCGCCCTCGATTTTGACATCGCATGGGACTGTAACTGTTGTTCTTTGAGGGTGACCCGGGTAGTAGACCCTGGTGTAAACCACATATCACCAACGGCGACTACAGGTCGGGAGGACTGCCGGGTGTCTTCCGGTGGCGATTTCGCTGTAATCAGCGCGTCGAAGTTTTTTTTTCAGCTTACGGCTCATGAGAGCCTCTACAAGTGAAAGTTCATTGGAGACCACCGGAATTAGCATAGTGCGGTAAGCGAACGAGAGCTTCTACAGCTATTTTCCAGTCACTTCCTCTCCGCGAGACTTCAGGAGTACGGCATAATCTGTTCCGCGTTTATTTCAGAGGCCGCCTAAATACTACTAGAATTTGACACTAGGAGATCAAGGCAAACTGGTGACAGTACAACAGTTCGGTGATGTTTATGATAGGAAATACGTGGTATTATATATATATATATATATATATATATATATATATATATATATAATCTATGAGATCATCGGTTGACACTCAACGGAAAGATCTGAAATTCAATTATGCAGACGCATCCACAGCAGAATTCGTTACATGTTTTGAATCGGGACTGACACGCAGTGGTCTAGACGAGCAAATGCGGCAGTCTGTCAGGACAAAGATGTCAACAGTTGACCAGTCGAAAACTAACAAACATCCTAACTAATGAAAATAAAACGCTGGTGACACTTGAGAAGAACGACCAGATTGTCATCCTACCCACAGACAAAGGGAACGTCATAGCCGTATTGACTAGACAAGGCTATGAAGACAAAGTTAACGACCTTTTGAAAGGCTCTGCGACGTACGAACACGTCACAGGAGGACCTGAGAAAGATCTGAGGGCTCGAATCGCCAAATCTGTGACAGATCTCAAGAGGAAGAAATCACACAGAAGAACGAACTAAATACCTTAGACCTATTGAGGGACCACTGCCACGAGTATACGGGCTACCAAAGGTCCACAAGGATCAAGTACCACTGAGACCAATCGTTGCCTCCAGGACGGCCCCGGACTACCAGTTGGCGAAGTTCCTCTTTCATATTCTCCGGCCATGTTTAACTCAAGACAATCATGACGTAAACAGCTCGACTGAGTTCTTGAGACAGATTAAGGGACGATAGCCTCCGCAACAGGACGAATCTTTCTCCAAAAGAATTGATTCAGTTAGTGGAGCTTTTCATGGAGCCTTACCTACAATTTGACGGCCAAGTCTACCTGCAGAAGAGAAGCATACCAATGGGTTCACCTATATCAGGATTACTTGTAGACGCCGTAATGAAGCACTTAGAGTGTGAAGCCTTTCAGACATTCAGACTTAAAGTGTGTCTTCGATATGTGGATGACACGTTTGTTGTTTTATCTCGGACTCAGCTTGACACAATTTGAATAACACACGAAGAAAAAGAAAATTCACGCCTGGCGTTTCTCGATGTATCGGTCATAAGAAGACCTGATAGCGAGCTTGAAACTACTGTTTACTGTAAACCAACAACAGCTGATGTCATTCTCAGGTTAGATAGCAATCATCCAGCCTGTCAACTTAAAATATGTGTGCGAACATTATTTCGACGTGCACTATTGCTCAACTGAACTCAGAAGACAAGAACGAAAGCACCTGTTCAAACTGTTCACTCCTAATGAATACCTCAGTAGCTTCATAGAGGCATCTATCAAAAGAACTGAACGTACAGAACGCGATTGACAGTGCCATATATTCACGGCACATCTGAAGCGGCACAAAGTATGCTCCTACCACTGAGCATCCAAATACCACACACACCGAACTCAACACTCTGTTCAGCTTTGGTGAACGCTAAGGATCGAATAAGGTAACACGAACTGTCTGACGTGGTCTACGCGATCCCGTGTCTCGGGTGTGATCAGCATTATGTGGGAGAGACAGGCACGTGCGCACGAACACAAATTAATGGTGCGACGAGCCGATCCTAGATCACAACTGTAGCACCACTGCGCGGACACAGGTCACGAGGTCATGTAAAAGTGGTCGCACTGGCCAAGGTGAAAAGGAAACGGCCTGCACTGGAGGCTCTCTGTTCGCGGAATTCGTTTAGTCGACAGGTAGATATAAACAGCCACTACGTCAGCATCGTTGACACTGAAACCAAAAAGGAGAGTAGACAGACCAACAGGCGAACACGGTGAGCGACAGAACAATCTCATTCGAACACATTTATTTGTTTGACAACGAATATTAGTGCAAATTTGGAACATCACAATAAATCGCTTACTACTCAATGTGACCCTTTTTTCAAATACTTTATATATATATATATATATATATATATATATATATATATATAATCAATGTGAAATGTTACCTACATTCAAAATGTTACATCCTAAAGGCGTTTTCAGCCGTCACTGGTGAAGCATACATAAAGCTGTCCAACTCCAAGGTGGCAGCCAAAGCGGCCTTCATCTTTACATAAATATGTCATAAGTCATATTGCTGACAGAAGGGGAGTAGGCGGCGAGTAAAAAAAAATTTAAACGAATGGTACATGTTCTCTCTTGAGAATGTCTACGAGACGCTCTGCCTGACTAGTAGACTGTAGGTGGTGGCGTGATGAGCGTAGATTGTGGATGTTGTTCTTGGTGCAGATCTCCTCGAACTGACTGGAGGTGAACTGCGATTCCTGCGAAGCTTTGAATACTCCCTCAGGTAGCAATTAATCATAGCTAATATTAGGATGTTATTGGTTTCCTTTGGCGAGAAATGGATACACCTTTTTGTTGTACTCCTGTCTCCAGTTTTATTTTTTGTCCAAATGGAATAAGGTTGAAACCTGCAGCTCTATAGTATCTGCTCTGTAGTGTATCGCTACGGACGAACCAGAATGTTGTCTTAGTGAGTCAGTATTTGACAACCAATTCGCTGAGGTTCCGTAATTAAGATTTAACCTACTAAGCCTACCAATTTATCGACTACCAATAGAAGTCTTCTGTTCTACCGGCTGGTCAACGTTATCGTCACTGCAAGGAATAGAAGGACGACCACATCAGTCGACATACTCATGGTTTTACCTAAACAAAATTATTCTCCTTCGGGAGTTATGTTCTAAGACAGCCTCAAAGATTGCATTGCATTACAAAATTATGGTCGTTTCAAATTCCTCCAGAACTTTTGGACCTTTCTTGTAGACTGTGTTTGAAGTAGTCCCAAAATTAGAAAAAAAATCCGTTAGAGTATTACTTGGTGGCAGTGGGAATCACTCCATTAGTCTATCACGACCACTCCATCGTCGCTTGAGTGTTTCGCCCAGATATTCTCGCACAAATAGTGGACAAGGTGACGCTGCACCGTATTGTTAAAACCAAACGTGTTCAATTATTTCCGGTTGCTCCCGCATTAGCACAACACTCCTCTACATCGTTCTTATGTAAGAGTCCCATGGCTTGTAACGAATTATGCTGGTAAGGGTGTTACCTGTAACGTTCTTATGTGAATGAAATCTCCGACAATTCATTTTCCAACAGTCCTTGCTCGAAACATAATCTGGGCTATATTGTTGTTGAATTGGAGCAAACCCATGCGGGATTGTTTAGGTGTCAAAACGCAGTTTTTGCACGACTCTACTTAAACGGAATAGTGCTTTATCCGTAAATACTGTCGTAAGTATTATCCGTTTCTGATGAACACCACGTGCAGAATGATTCACGTTTGTCCTCATCTGATTATCAACTCTTGTATCCGGGGTCTCCCATATGGTCGCTATTTGTACCTTTCGAGTATCCTGTTAACAGCGTACGTCGATGTCTTTGACCGAATCGACAGGTGCTCTTTTTGGCGTTGCTTTCTAAACTTCGCAGGATATCACTAGTACAACACTTATCTGCTGGTGAACGCGACCGATTACCTATCTGCAATTCAATCACTGCTTCTTGTAACAGTTGTTCGTTTATAATCACTTTTCCATTAATCTGCAGATTTTCCTCCATGAATGCAATACCTTATTGTCCGCAGTTTGGTGAGGAAAGTATCATGATAGCACATTACTTTAGTGAAGTTCCATATATTCACGTTTTCCAATCGCTGATTTCCATCTGTGCATTGCTTTACAAACAGAAAATTTTATCATCGGACAGGTGCTGTCAATCGTGGGTCATGGTAGCCAAACCACTGGGCGACGGAGCCGAGCAGTTTGATCTGAAATTTGCATACAACTCTGTGCTAGCGAGCACGAGTGTAGTTACAGCAATGTGTTATGGGTGTTCGCTAACCGGAATGGGTTAGGGAGCTTGCTCTTGGTTAAACTTTTCCGTTGTGAACTCCCATGAGGTGGTTCGGAATCCGGTTATCAACACTGCCGTTTGCTCTTGTTTGAGACTCGACACATGTAGGCTGGGTTCTTTCAGGCTTAACGCTAAACATAAGCAGTCATGGCAACCAGTTCTTGAATCCACAACCGTGCTATTGGTGGTCGACGTGCTGATCCGTTGCGAGTTCTACCTAGGACAGCGACAACTCGATATGAAGGTTTATTGGTGCTGTTTACTGAGTTGCCTCGGTGTGTGTAGAAATATTTCTGTTGCTGATTTTCAATTTCACTACAAGGGATTTGCGGTTTTCTGCAAGCTTTTGTTCAATTTCTGTTCTTTTTTGACAGGATATGCCAACGAACTCCGAACTTCCTGCTTCGCTGGCTGCAGAAGCAGCCGCGGAGCTTCTTGCTGATGCCGCTGACGATCCTACCCTTGCTATATTACCCATGGCCAAGTCAGACGAGCATACTGAGAGCATTTATCAAGATCCTACAGACGCGGATCTACTGGATCATGAAAACAGGAGGAAGTTGAATAATGAAGCAAATTCACCGTCAGCAACCCTTTGCGAAGCAGATGACAAACAACATGAAGACGGGATGCATGAATCAAACGCTGCTGGGCGTGTTCAAGGTGTGCTGATGTGTTTGCTTCCGAAGGGCTAACATCTTTATAATCATCTGTGTTATTTGTGTTTTGTTCTCACCATCATGTTTTATTTTGTTTACCTAAATTCTGTTAGATTTGGTCGAACTGATTCCATTTCAAACTTAACAGAACTTCGCCCTATCAAGATTCTCGAAGATCTTAGAGTGGCGTTTCTGCCAGATGCTGACTGGATCTCCTTATGGAATCCCTCTATAGACCACCCCTTTGACCTCGTTCGTCCGTGTGGACTAGACTGCGCGATGCTTGCTCACGTGATCGCACCCATTGGCGCTTGTTACAGGAAACAGTCAAGCTGTACTCAGACTTTGTTCCCAGCCGGCATAGATTGCATGGTTGCGTAATCTCAATTGTAGGTTAAAAAAATTGAAAGTTTATCAGCCGTGCATCAGCGATTTGTGGTGTTATTCACACGATCAGCCTACCCGCTATGCGCTAAATCTTAGAAGGTATAGTAATCAAAAATCAGGCATATGTAATGAATGACGTCTAGAGAGTGTTTCGGTGCAAGCTGACGGTGTTAGCTCACATGTGTTGAGCTGAAGTTCTTGAAGGCACAGCCAGCTGTCGACATTGTTCCCCTAAACCAGAAGTGTAAGTTGCTTGTCGAAAGAGAGCACACAATGGAACATGTGCGTTTTCGTCCTGTACAACCGCTTTCAGTTTAGCATGCGCGTTTCGCCCACTGTGACATGTGAATGAAGATTTTGTGTGCATTATGTGATTTCGTTGTCCTCGCATATCCCGTGGACACTAGTGCGTGTTGGTGAGGTTATATCGCTCAGGTAGTTAAAGCGGTCGACAGCTTGAAGTGGTCTGTCTGCAACAAAAAAGGTGGGATCGGTGCTAACCCAATCTTGTGAGAATATTTTTTACTTGGAAGATGCAAAGCATATACCATGCGAACCAGTCACATCATTTAATCGCTTCAGCGTGGTTTGGCTGTTCTTTGGAGAATATCTGAGTGAATCCTTGCGGTTCACATACTCACTGGGATCAACGTACTGCCTGGCAAAAACTACAGGCCTCGGTCGTCCGAACTTCCAAGTGCTTCCTCCAAATTACCGTCCACTGAGTCATCGAATAAGAGAGTGGCGATCGGATATTTTTTTCGGACGCCAGTTGAAATGGATAAAACTCGAAGAGAACACCCGTACATGTATTCAACAGGTATATGCAGTACTTCTGGCGAATTGGTAAATTTCACTGACTTCCGTACGGTGGAGACACTCCCAGAGAGTTTGTCTGGCAGCCGAGTCGAAAGCAACATTTAGGGCGAAAACTATCACGACCACTGGCTTCAAAAAGGAGCTCCGTTGTCCGCCGTAAAGAGAATATATGATCGATTCACTCGTGACCTGGTCAGAAGTTTGTCTTCCCATCCGTTCTTTGTGTGTTTCAGAAGTTGCGTATTATGAGATGCTTCTTCAGCCCTCCATATATGAAACAGGAGTGTAACAGATTCAGACAAAATCTCCTGCCACCATTTTTGAATAAGGCTGACTGGAGAAGGTTCGGTCGTGAGTTTTTGTCGTTTTGATAATTGAACCTTGATGGCCACTTTTGTTTCCTGCAAAAGGTTGTGGGGGATATCCCAACCAATTTCACGTTAATAACTGTCCATGGCCACATAAACTGGTTCATGCCGTTTGAATTGCATTCCAAAGTACTCCGCCCACCACTCGAGTTACCACATCACTTTGTGAATACGCGATCCATCTTCTTCGCCTGTACTGGCGTTGACAGTTTGTCGATGTTCAGTTTTACCGAAGAAACAAAACCCGGCTATTCATTGGTCAAATGTCCTTCCCATCTTTTTGTCATGTTCATTGATTTAAGTCTTGCGATCCTTTCGTAATCTCTTCGTAAGTTTTCATTAAGGTTTGTAGCAGTGTTTGTCTTAATCAGAGTCAGTTAGATTAAATTACCGTTTTCTCCGCTTCTGCACTGTCGACTGTGCTTCTTTGGAACAGGCCTCTCCGGTAGGGGTTTGTATGGCTGCCCAGTATTTCTGTGGATCATCCCATTCTGGTGGTGATTTGGGCAGTTTAGCTATCAGCGGTGCTTTGTGGGCACATTTATCCTTATTGTGCACTTTCCACCCGATCATTTGTTTACATGCAAATGTTTTGTTGTTGAACGGACGGTAAACGGAAGCTAGCACAAACGCCTGAATAGTCTTACTCGAAGTGGTTAGTCCAGACTGAGCGACTGTTTTTTATGGATTGTTGCCACCGATGGCCAACTGCGATGTGGTCGTTTTACGTCTATGATTGCACAATACACTTCCAATTGATTTGCTTAAACACAGCTCGATAGGTAAAGATCGTGAGATTAATACGACTGCAACGGCAATACCCGGAAACCGAACATACCATTTAGCCGCTTTTCTTCTAGACTAAGACGACCAAAGTCTTCAGTTATATCACAATCAAGATGATGACCGAGTGTTTAAGTTGTCTTTAGGGCTCAAAGAAGGCGCTGTTTAATGGCATCTGAGCTGTTGTCCGTTAGAGCATATGCATTTTGTTAAATAACTAGTCTTTCTGATTTGTGCTGACAAATGTCAACCGAAGTAGTGTATCTATTGACCTGTTGGGATCCAGCCGGGCAACCTTCGCCGTTCCTTATAGTGTAGTATGATCCCTGCTTGACCGCGAGATGCGGCATCATCGTCCCCAGAGACCATGAAAAAGAACTGCGGATCCGTTGCACTACCCAGTACGAATTCAAGTGGATAACAACGATATGATCATGAATACGCTTTTCGGTGACAGCACCCATCTCCATTCGAGACCCGAAAGTGCACTTGCTAGATCAGATTGATGTTCTGTTCGTTAGAAAGTGTGACATTATAAGGACCGATGTTTGCCGGTTATCTTTGCTTTAAGAAAGAAAACCCGGAAACAGAGAAAGAGGAAAGTAAAAATGAGTAGGCTGGTCTGTCGGACGACGACAACTCTTGAGGGCCATACCAGGAGACATTGATTTGGAAATCTGACTCACTTGGTAGTATCCTGGGGACACTGTGTATGAGACATTAGTGTTTGATTCTGCTGCGTGCTGCTATACGTAGTAGGCACACCAAACTTTTGAGAAGTATAGGGAGGTTTTCGGCTGTGCGGAGTGATATGCCGGTATTCCTGGTTGACCGGTGAACTCGTGTGATGCTCTTTGTTTGTGCGTCTTCTCTTACCCGGCCCATCCGTATGCGGAAGACAAGAGTGCTGTAACTATAAGAATGGTTCTGCTTTATACTCATAGGGTCGCGTTTTACTTCCTGAGCACTCTTACACAATCATTAGTGTGACAGAGAACCTTATGAGTATGACTGCCTGCGTCCAAGTTACTCACTGGTCTCATTTTACGTCGGCTCACTAAGCCCAGAGAAAGCCAGATACGTGAGGAACAGGCAGGATTTCGATCCGGTCGAGGGTGTGTTGATCATATTTTTACCTCGCGACGGATCTTTGAACATCGGCACTGTTACAGACAGCCGACAGTCGTGGTCTTTTTGGATCTAAGGGCTGCTTTCGACTCAGTTGCTCGTAACGTTCTCTGGAGGTGTCTCCTTCGCAAGGGAGTACCAGAGAAATACGTGAATCTGTTGAGATCACTGTATGCTCACTCTGCAAGCAGGGTGAGAGTTTATGGACAACTGTCTCGGGCGTTCTTCACTTCTAGTGGTGTTCGTCAGGGGTGTCCGATTTCCCCCTTCCTGTTCAATTTTGTAATGGACGACATTCTGGAGGGTGCACTTCGCGAATCCAGTGGGCTTGGAGTTGAGCTTCTTCCTGGCGCTAGATTGACCGATCTGGAGTATGCGGACGACATTGTTTTACTTAGCCCCTCTGCCGAAGACATGCAGACCATGCTGGACAGGTTGAGCGACCGAGCTGGTTTGTATGGAATGCGCTTTGCACCTTCAAAGTGCAAAGTGTTGCTTCAAGACTGGGGCATTTCCACTCCTACTTTCTTTATTGCAGATAGTTCGCTTGAGACTGTGAACAGTTTCACATACTTGGGTAGCACCATCTCGTCAGCCTGTAATATTGCTGATGAGATATCAGCGAGGATTGCGAAGGCACGAGTTGCCTTTGCCAAACTGCGTCATCTGTGGCGTCGGAAAGACGTCCGGTTGTCGCTGAAAGGAAGGGTATATAATGCTTGTGTGCGCTCCATTTTGCTTTATGGTTCGGAAACGTGGCCTGTTCACAAAGAAGATATCAACAGACTTGCTGTGTTTGACCATCGTTGTCTCCGCCAATTGGCCCATATTAAGTGGACTGATCGCGTGAGCAATGTGGCCGTTCGCCGGCGCGTATTCCGGAATGCTCGGGATGCGCGATCTATTGGTCAACTAATCACGGTACACAGCTTGCGTTGGCTGGGTCACGTACTCCGTATGTCATCTGATCGTTTACTGTACCGGGCATTATATACTGAGACCACCAACAGTTGGGTAAAACCGCGTGGTGGTCAGGCAACAACGTGGTCACAAAATATGAAGACCTTGACTGCTCCATTGAGCAAAGTGGGTAGGTGTCGCCTGCCTGGATGGGGTCCTCGTGATCACTCAAACCGCTGGTTAGAGACGCTATCCGAGATGGCGATGTGTCGCAGTCAATGGCGTACCTGTATCCATAACATTTCTAGTTCTTCCGCTTAGTCTTCCTTTTAGTAACGTTTTCTTCTAGGATATTCCACGTCACTGTTGGGGTGAGCGGCGGCCCGAGCCACAGTACCTTTTGGTCAGGCTCATGGCTGTTATGATGATGATGATGATGATGATCTGACACTGTCTTTTCCGTTTGAGCCGAAGTTTCCGTCAGCGTAACTTTCCGGATCAATGCAATCCGCAACCCTGACCACCACGTCTATGTCGCTAATGAAGTCAAGAATAGCTTCAGCTCCACGCATGAACATTGTAGGTTGCTACCTGTCGAATGTCCTAGCAATGAGGTACCAAAGTGCTTTTCGCGAACTTACTAGGTGCTCGTTTGAGAAGTACATTTGTTGTCCTTGTTATCGATTCAACCCGGTCGACTCCTAATCGAGTCACCCGAGGACGATCTTCACAGGTGAATGGTGCAGTTTTAAAAGAAAATCACTGAGTCGAACCTGCCTTCAGAGGCTCACAGTATACGCGCTTCCTTTCTTTTACTATCATTGTGCAGCGAATACTCCTACCGTATTTTACATTTTTATTGGCGTCATTCTCTCCTCTTCAAGTTAGTTTTGATGCGGTTGGTGGTGTTAATCAACGTCTGGTTTTCTCTAGGTGTACTTCCTAGCCCTCAATAGTCGTTTTTTTGCAACTCACCTTGTAAGTAACCTCAAGGATGTGGACGTTTATTAACTTTTATGCATCTGATCGTTTACTCTACCCAGGCATTGTATACTGAGACCACCAACAGTTGGGTAAAACCGCGTGGTGGTCAACCAACAACGTGGTCACGAAATATGATCACCCTGACTGCTCCACTGAGTAATGTAGGTAGGTGTCGCCTGCCTGGATGGGGTCCTCTTGATTACTCAAACCGTTGGTTGGAGACGCTATCCTAGATGGCGCTGTGTCGTAGTCAATGGCGTTCTTGCATCCATACCATTTCTAGTCCTTCCGGTTAGTCTTTTAATAGTTTTCAGCCTTCCTAGTAGCGTTTTCTTCTAGGTTATTCCACGTCACTGTTGAGATGAGCAGCAGCCCTAGCCACAATACCTTCGGGTCAAGTTTATGGCTGCTGTGATGAACTTTTATGCATCTGTCGAGAATTGCACCGTTTATGTAAAAGGTGCATGAGCCCTTTTGCCCCACACTTCTAGCACCAGGTTCGCTTTTCATACGCCTTCACTTTAATTCCGCGTCACTCACACTAACGCCGTTTCTCTGACTAATACTCATTTACTTATCTTTCATTTTACAGCGGTCAGCAGAGAAAGCCACATTAGCACCAACGATCCACTGGAAACACTAGCCCTGGCGGCGGCCAGACGCAGTGGAGATAACATTCCAAATGGTTAGTTTTTTTTAATCAGGTGTTACTCTGTCTATCCACTGCTTACCACACAACCGTTTTTGTGCTTTCAGTCCATCTTTGAAGTGCGCCTACGACACATGGTTCACCTGAATCAGCATGTTCTAGTGACATCCACGCAGTCAGCCTTAGTAACCATTGGCGAAGTTGAGTCTCATCATGCCAGGGAATAGGATCTGTGACCCGCGTGTAAAACCGTCAGCTCTTTAGACAGCCACCATTAATTTCCTTAGCCCTTCTGCTGTTTTTTTTATAGACTGAACTCGATCAGCCAACCGACCTGCAAACAAGTAACTATCCACCAGGGCTCTCAGAAGGGATTGAGTAAGGGGGTTTATACTACTGTGACTCAACAAAATCGAAGCAGCTGTCCACCACGTCGCTGGCGGTCACTCGGGTCTTGGTGGATTCTCTTGTTTTACACGTCAGCCACAAATAGCTAATCGGTTTCCACCTGTGAGGAAACGAAACGCAGCAGCTAAAGTGACACTGAGGCGTTTATATGTGACAGTTCAGGTTACTTTTTCTTAGAGGTTCTTGTACTTTTACGGCTCATTACCAAACTTCGCGATTACTTCTGTTCATACTTATCTTCCATGGATTAGCACGCTGTTTGTGCGTCTTATCAACTTACCTTGTCACTCAAGAATTTATTCCACACAAGACTTGTATGAGGCAATCTTCGTTGCAGAATGAGGTATAATGCGGCGCTGCCTTTGTACGATAGGGTTTTGCGGATACAACTGGTCATCCGTGGAATCATCTCCAAACTGGGTTGCTACGAAAGCCCGATATATTTTTTACTCACCTTAAGACCGATGTTCATTAATATAGCAAGTAAAAACAATATCTGGTCGTATAATTGGGTCAGTGATTCTTCGGTTTTCCCGTGTACATCGTTGGAAAATCCTTGTTATATCCTCCTGAGTCTGACTCACTTTAATTTCCTCCGAGTTGGTAAGGAAGCAACATCATCTACCGAGCGTAAGAACCACGGCTCAGTCACTAGCTGCCAACAAATCAGTAACACGAACTTGCCATTACGATGTTGTTTGTCACTTCTATCTTCTGAAGCCCTTCTACAACACACTGTACACATCAATGGAAGGTTTGTTGAGCATCCTAGATGATAGGCCCTTGCCGAAATGGCGCGTGATCCATACACAGGCCTCCAACTCTGAACGGATTACTAGCATGTTTTGCTACTAGGTCTTGTTGATCAGCTTCTTGAATCACACGTCGGATAACATCTCTGATTCAACCCTTTTTGTTGGCCTGAGCAATGAAAAAGTACCATATTTTGTTAGTTGTAGGAAACACTGAGTTGTTTGTCCAGTGTTTTTATATCAAGTGCATGTCATTCAGCATTGCACACGTTGTGGATCCCAGTCCAACAGAGGTAGTAATGATATACACCGTTTAAAATATTCTGGCATCGGCTTTCAGCGCTTCCTCTATCTTTTAGCTGACTCACATAGGTCCTCATAAAGAGTGTCATTGTTTGGGTCGCAGTTGACTGACGGCGAACCACGAAATAGCAGACCATAATCCTTATGTACAAAGTGAGTAAATGGGACGATGATCGACTACTAAGAGCATGTATGCTTCCAGTTATGCGGACCTTGTATCCAATCCGTCGAGCAAACTTAACCACTCACATGCATTGTAAACCCTGTCTTTTATCTACACGCGGACGTGTGTGACGCCACAATTGACGAGGGTTAATTGTTATGAACGCGTTCCCCTTGTTGCAGATAGTCGATGTACTTTTACCCTAGCGCCTGCTTATTTGTCTTACCAGCCGTTGGTGGTCTGATTAAATTGGATCAATAGGTTTCTGATTATTTGTTTGTCAGACTGGTCATGTTTATGAGTAACATGTCACATTCGTTTTGGTCACCTACTGAATGGCAGAAATCCAGTGTACGCTCTCGAGTGTCGTGTTCTTATTCCGCATGGCTGGTAGGGTTATAACATGAGCCAATACCTTAAGTGCTTTCGTTATCTTCATAAACATCTGCTAGTGATACTATCTAGATAGATAGAATGAGCAACACTGTCAAGCGGCGTACGTTCTACAGTGAATATATCGTTGTCAATCCAAACCTGTAAGAATACTTTACACGTTTAAGGATCAAGGTGCGTACCATACAGATTAGCTGTATCATTCAATAGGTTCAGCTTGGTTTGCTTGTTTACACAAAAGAGGTTGCATTTGCACACGTAATATGGGTCATCCTGCTGCGCGACAGAGTTCAACTTTAGTATCCTCGGTATCTCCGAGCGCTTGCAGCACACGTCGAACGCCACTAGAAGTAAAGAGAATCTGATAGAGATGCTCATGCTTCCGCCTGCTCTTCTCAGAGTGAGCATACTGTGCTGTCGGGATTGATAGATTTCGTGGAAACCTCTGTACGGTGGAGGCACTCCCAGAGCGTTTGTCTGGCAGCCGAGTCGGAAGCAACATTTAGAGCAAAAACTATCACGACCGCTGGCTTCAAAAAGGAGCTCCGTTGTACGCCGTAAAGAGAAGATATGATCGATTCACACGTGACCTGGTCAGAAGTTTCTCTTCCCATCCGTTCTTTGTGTGTTTCAGAAGTTGCGTATTATGACACCCATGAGTCCCTTAGATGCGATGTCGACGTGGCTAATACCTCTGTGGTTGTCATATGTTCTGTCAATTTTTTCGCCCTCCATATATAAAACAGGAGTGTAACGGATTCAGACAAAATCTCCTGCCACCATTTTTGAATAAGGCTGACTGGAGAAGGTTCGGTCGCGAGGTTTTGTCGTTTTGATAATTGAACCTTGATGGCCACTTTCGTTTCCTACGGAGGATGGTAGGGAATACTCTGTTTTGGCACTTTTCGTCCATCATCCGTTGTCGGGTAAACTGACTCTGTCCATCCTGCCATTCCTGGATGTCCTCTGGATATCCCTTACACTGTTGCAACTAGCTGTAACTTCGTGAGTCATTTTTTTCACACATGATCTTCCTGACATCTTGCGGACAGCAAGCGGAATGATTTGGAGTAAGCCATATTGGGCTCCTGGTTTCACATCTAGCTGTTTGTGCCTAGTCACCGTCTCACGACATATGTATGCTTCTGGTTACGGAAACCATCCTCTTGTTCGTCGTTTGACAGTGTGTTGTAGGTGCGAAGCTGACTTTAGTTTTTGTCGATTGCTAAAATGCTTATACCACTTTTACGTGGTGTATGTGGCAGTTCAAGTAGTATTTGGAGCTTCAGATGTCTTTGCCTGTGGACGAACACGTTGATCTCTTTTCTTGACCCCTTATTCTAAGTTCTTCTGACGTGACCCATTGTTGTGTCTTTATCGTGTTTGTTGGTGTCTCGCAGATTATCTTTTCTATTCAAAAGTTGCTGAACGTTTGTTATCGTTGCTACTTTTTAGATGAAAACAGCCTTTCGACTTCTTATTTGAATGATTCGGCTGAGAAAACCAGTTCGGAATCAGCAACATCAATTCGGCGAGCTTCTCCCGTAGTATCTGATATAGATACTGCTGATCCTGTACTAGGTCCACTGGAAGAGGATTTGACCACTTCACAGGGGATCAGCAATGCATCCACCCCCGGGTCTCAGTCTGGTCAGACCACTTCCGGCACCCGCGTGACCACACTGTCGAACTCCGGATCGCGCCCAACTGCCATTCTTTCTAGTGGGACATCTGTTGGCCATCCTGTTCGTCCTATCACTGGATTGGTTAACCCGAATACGGCCACCATCACAAACCAGACACTTAGCACAAATACTGTTTTTGGTGGAACTACCGTTCACCGCACTGACAGTTCTTGGCACGATGTTGGCGTCATCAAATCTACCAGCTACACAGTCACAATGTATTCGGCGTATACTAACGATGTTGGTGTAAATAGAGAGGTTCGTTCACTTTTTAGATTGCTTTCGTTTGTTTATGCGTGGTTCGCGTTTTTAGAGGGTGTTTTTCCGCTAGTGTTTAGTTGCAATAGACAGAATTGTGGACAAGGGCAGTACGAAGTTCGAACTTTTTGTCGAATCTTGTGATTTTTCCTAAATCTCATTGTTTCAACTCCCAATACCAGTGGTATGTCAGTTTACTCGTGCAATATTTCTACACCGCACTGTAATGAGTTAGCCATTTTTCAGTGGCAGTTAACTGCATCCTCTCGCTTAGTGATCGGAAGTTTCGTTCACATCGACTTCCTACTGAGCTTACAATTTTGACTGCCATTTCGCCGGAAAGTGCACGGCTGTCACCCATGTTTTTTCCACACTGTCAGTTCTCTCTTTCACTACATCTTCAATCCAGGCTATGGATGCCCTTCAGGGTCATGGCGGTATTGGTCCAAATGGCATGATTACCCAGGGTCCAAAAATCCAACTCGCCCCCGGTACCGCTTACAAATTCCGTGTTGCCGGCCTGAATGCCTGTGGACGAGGTTCGTGGTCCGAAATCAGCGCCTTCAAAACGTGTTTACCAGGTTATCCCGGCGCACCAAGCGCCATCAAGATTACCAAATCTGAGAGTGGTGCTCACCTCACTTGGGAACCGCCACAGAACACTGCGGGGAAAATAACAGAATACTCCGTGTATTTGGCCGTTAAATCTCAGTCAACCGGTCACGAAGCTCCTGATAGCAAAGTAAGTTACACGTAAGGAATTTTTTCGTGCACTCATGGTGTAGCGTGACTGCCTCATTCACAGACCTCTACCGTGATTGCAATTATATAGGCATGTCGTGTCATCTCACTGTTAGTTCTTGTTGATGAAGGTCGGTTTACCCTCATTGTCCCCAGTCAGTTCTTTCCTAAGTTCGTCGAATCTTCATTTGTTTCCAAGATAATGCAGTCCAAATAGTTTACAAACAATCCCGTGACATTATACTATTATTTAGCCATTTCTTGCACTCACATTCATGTTCTGTTCAAAAAATTATTAATTATTTTTACGCTTGGTCTTATGGTCAGCGTTTGATGAAAACGAATAGCTGTTACAAACGGTTATAGTTCCTAGTCTATTCTGATCTCGTGTACGACGGAAGCGGAATCTCATTCTTTAACTTGTTGGAGACGTTAATGTAAACATGGCTCCTCTCCACAAATGTATACGCTTTCACAAACGTGAATAAGATCCATATCTTATTGATAAATGCAGCTATCCAAGCCTACAATCATGAACTCGCTCGAGGACAGCAACGACATTAACCACTAAACCTCACGAGTAGTGTGTTACTTGATGTATGTATGTATACGTAATTCACGCGATTCCGAGTGGACGTATCGTCAGTTAACAAATGATACAGCGAAATATCATTGTCGCCTGTATACTTGATGCGTCGGAAGGCTACAGAGAAGCTCGTTTCGTTTGGAAGCCAAAAGACGCATGAAATCATCACCTCGTGATGATGAATCGGTTTGCTTCACTCATCCACAACAGCCATGTACTTGATTAGGAGGTACTTTGGTTCGAGCCGCCGCTCACCACAATGTATATGTGAAATACCCTGGAGGAAGAACAGATGAGTCAGAAAAGATGAAATGTTTGTAAACAAAGCAAAACAGAACTAGAAGTGTTGTGGACGCAGGCACATCGCCGACTGCTGCACACTGTCATCTCGGCCTTCCAACCAGCGGTTTAAGTGATCCTGAGCTCCTCAATCGAGCAAGAGATAATTGTCCCGTTTGCTGAGATCAAGTCTGTTTATAATTTCCTTGCAGATAGTCCTCGCTTCCCAACCATAAAACAAAATAGAACGCACACATGCTATGTATAACCTTTCAGTGATGGTAAGACGTCATTTCCACTCCGCAGTGTGGCAAAGGCAAACCGCTTACATTTCATCAACAACACTACAAGCTGCTGAATCAGTGCTGTCCTTGTATATAGGAAGGTCCAGTTTCAAACAAGTTGTATGCAACAGCTAATGTAGAAAAGAGAATGCTACGGCCACGAAGCAGCACTGTGAATTTGCAGAGAGCACTACAATCCAGCCCGTTCATTCACGTTATCCACCATGATCCTTGTGACTTCGGCAGAAAGGCTAAGTGGGTCGTCTCTATACTCGATGTCGGTCAACTTAGTGCGTGGGAAAAACAAACAACAGACTCATTGAATTGCTCCGACCCACCTTCCAGAATGCTGTCCTCGACAAGATTGAACAGGAAGGGCGAGATCGGAGACCTTTGACGAACACCATCGGAAATTATACATACCCGAAACGGTTGTTTATAAACTCTCAACCTGTTCGCTAAATAAGCATATAACCGTCTTAACAGACTAACGTATTTTTCTGGAACCCACTTGACTAGGAGACGGTTTCACTAAACTTTGCTATCAACCGAGTCGACGCCAGTCGGCTACCTATACATGTGCCAGTTCCCCAAAATCCATGATGGTTTAGAAATGTGGTCAATACACCCTCGACCAGGTGGGAGTTCTGTTTGTTCACGTGTTTGACTTTTGACCACAGCCCTCGCAACCCCGTAAACTTCCTAATCAGCCCCTTCCTAACGAAAATAATGACAAGCGAAACTCCTCTTAAACTTCTTTTTAAAAGAGCTAGCTGACCGATCTGTGGGTGTGCGCCAGCTGCGATCGTTTGCAAATGTCTACTTCATATCACTCGAAATTCCCTACTACCTGCTGTATCTAAATTTCTGTGGGCTTAATGAGCTGACGTCAAGTAATGTCACTGAGTGATTTGAACGCGGTGGGAATTAGACTGATGCTTCTGGTTGTCTTTTTTCGAAAGCGGAACTGCCGTTGTTGTGCACCACTCACGAATTATTTCTTTAGTTCCGCAAATTTTCTGTTAGCTTTGTCGTTTGTGATATTAACCTCTCTCTACCATTGTTGAAGGGATTTCAAATGCGAAAAACTCGCTGCTATCTTTGGATAACTTACAAACTCCAGAACCACTTCGTTGAAAAGTCGCTACCTTCCGGAACGAAATCAAAAGCAAAACTTGTGGCACAAAGCAAATCTCAGTTCATTGAGTTTCTGTTGATTATTTTACAGATGAGATGCACCAGTAAAATGAAGAAGAATGAAGAATTGCTGACATTGGATTTTTTATTGGCCGGCGCGGCTCAGGTTGTAGCTCATTTGTTTTAACATGTGATGCACTTAAACGACTTGTTTTATTCCGATGCTCGTTTGAACAAAAGTCGCTGCTAGAGTAACGTGCTGTCCTGATTGAACACCGCGCTGACATGCCAGTTTGCTCGCGTTTTCGACACTGATTGGCCGCAGCCTTCTGTGAATCGCTAGTTGACCTCCTATCGATGCGCTTGTCCAATCTGATCCCTTCACACACCCCTTTTTTCGTAGCATAATCCACTCACGCTTTATGGTAACTTCCTCCTTCTTTTTGAGGGGCGATGCTGTTCATTCGGTGTTACTTGTTTTCTCACATGCACTCGATTTCTCCTATTCAATCTTCATCCAGAATCTACTCTGTATAACTGATAACCGCAGTACCTCACCGTCACTCCTGTCCACCGCGGTGGGTTTTCTAGAACGCACTGTACCCATATCTTATCACCTATCTGTAGAATCGGTAGGTCGTGGTATCGCTTTTGGGTTAGCATTCGTCATCTCATATCGTCCTGCACTTCGGTTTCATTCGGCGATTGGGGTTTTAGCAGTTCTAATATCGGTAGATGCGTGCGTGTTCTTCTCCCCAACATTCTTTGAGCTGAGCTGTAGGACGTAGTTTCGTTAGAAGTATTCCTTTTATCCAGTAACATTAAATATGGATCATTTCCAGATAATTGTGTCAGTTGCAGCAGTCGATTTGTCATTTTGACGGCTGCTTCAGCCTTACCATTTGATTGACTGTAGTACGCACTGCGTGTACGATACTGGAGTCCCCACTTTTCGGCAAACATTCTAAAATCTTTGCCAGTTAACTGTGATCCGTTGTCTGAAAACGAGATCTGAGGTATGCCATAGAGCACAAATTAGGTTCGAAGGTTATTAACGACCGCGCTGGAAGTAGTGGAACTCAGCCATTCCAACTCGTAGAAACCGGTGAAATGTTCTGTTGTGCCTAAGTATTGCGTACTGTTGAATGCAAAAATGTTCGCAGATAATATTCGTCATGGTCTTTAAGGGATTTGACGCATCAGCATCGTTTCCTTGGTTTGCTTCGAGTCAGTAGTCCAAGACGCACTACGGCTGTGTATGTAGTCCCGTATGGAACTCAACGTCTGAGGCCAGTAGAAAAACTTCTTTGCTCTCCGGATACAGCTGTTCACTCCCGTACGAGACAAGTCAACATGCATTAACATCTTCCGCCGAAGTATTCTGAATTGCGAATCTTTCTCCTTTGAATATTAAACCGCCTTCCTGACTAAATTGACCACGGTCACTAAAGAAGATTGCTAGTTCCTCGGGCAACTTTTTTTTATCGTATGGCCATCCGTTTCTAATTGTTTTAACCAGACGTTTTAACGTAGCTTCTCTCAGGTTTGTGATTAGGGCGGTTTCCGTCATAGTGTGATTCATAACCGCATCAGTATCACAACGAAGCTGCTCGAAGGGGGAACCTTTTCCACAAGCTCTCTGGACAACGTGTAAGTTATGTGCATCTGAGTCCCTGGCTTATAGATCAATTTAACGTCATGTTTTTGCATTTTGATTAGCATTTTCTGTAGCCTTCTCAGCGCAGCGGATAACGGTTTTCTCACTATTGATACTAACGGTTTGTGGTCGATGTGAACTATTATTTTTCGGCCAAAAGTATTAGTGCTGAGCCGTTCCAGAGTGAAAATCACTGTTAGCACTTCCTTCTCAGTTTGCGCATAGTTTCGTTCAGCGGATGAAAGGATCCTGCTTCGATATTTTACTGGTCTTCCGTTTTGTAATAATACCACCTCAGGCCAATTCCATCGATGTTACACTGAATGACTAGAAATAATGTTGGATTGTAGCAGTTCAATAGAAGGGCCTCGATAATAACTCACTTGGTGTTATCGAATATCGTCTGTTGTTCTTCTTTCTAATTCCACGGTACTTCTTTATGGGTAAACATGCGGATGAGATGCATCATGTTGGACAGGGTTGGAATGAAGCGACTCAAATAATTGACCATACAATTCAGTCATGATAATGCCTCCACATCTTCAGAAGCTAGCGTCTTGGCTGTAGCCTTTGTCTTTTCCGGGTCTACTTTGAGTCCGCTCGATACTCGCAAATGTCCGTGAAAAATGAACTCTATCGTAAATCCACTTTGTCGCATGACAGGCGAATTCCTCGACTGATGCAGCTCTTCAGAAGTTTCCTTAGGTTTCTGTCATGATTCTCCAGCTTTTTCGAAATCAGCACGTCATCTGAGACACACGTGACTTCTTTTCAGTTTCTTAAGTGCCTGGATTAAACGTTTCTGAAAAGTTTCGTTAGACACCTTCAGTCTGAAAGGCAAACGCAAACAACGAAAACGTCTAAGTGGGGGGGGGTAAAGTAACTGAATTGCTCGTCTAGTTCTAATTGCCAAAAAGCCGAAGATAGGTCTGCCTTTGTAAAAAAAAAAGAAGAAATGGGCTTGATTCAATTCTGGTAGAATGTCATCGATGGTTGATAGTCGGAACGTCGTACAGAACTCTGGTTGGTCTTTCGTATCCGCTTGTCTTTATGGTCCACTTGAAACCAGCTGGTCTGTTCCTCACAATGTTCAACCCATCTGCCAAACCGACGCGACTGACTTATGACAAGACAGCCATCCTTTTAAAATTTGCTCATGTTTACACTGACTCGATGATCAATGCAATTACGGGTCGGAAAATGGCGTTTTGTGTTATTGTGCATACGTTCGCAGTCAACCAGATCTGACAATGTCATTGCTCGAGGTGCCGTTTTCTATAACGATGGCAGGAACCCTTCAGAATTAAAGAAGTTTAAAAATCACATGTAAAAGAAATACTGTTATTCTAGGCTCCATGCTGAGATGACTGAAGGTTACCCATTGGCTGTAGCCCGCTTCTGTATGGGAGGCGTCTGCAGCACATGATTTGAGTATTCACACTGTCCAAACCGGCAAGTAATGTCTATTGGTTCCACTCAAGAGAACATCACTGTTTCGATAATTCATACCCACGCCACTGCTGAGTCTTTTAAGGGTCTTCTTCAGCTTTTTCACAGCTCGATGCGACGATATCGTTATGCAGAGAAGCAGGCTTGCGGTTTTTTTTTTAATCGTTTCCACATTTCCTGAGTTCACTGTGATCTACTTGTACTGTCCGTACTTGTTCGCTGGTGAGTTATATTTCTTTTTACATCCATGCAAACTTGTTTCTCCATCCACGCGACGCATTTATTGAGCATTGTCTCAGTTCTCTAAAGATCTTGAATATAATCAACATTCCCCACCTCATATTTAATCTCAGGACTACCGAAACGAACTGGTTAATCTGAGCTTTGTTCACTTCTTCAGCCAAACGTATTCAGAAAAGTCCAAAAAGCGTTCCCATCGAACTTCATTCCAACGATAAAAAACTAAGCTACATCTATCTTGATTTCATGTTACTATCCATTTAATTGTTTGGTAGTGTGGCTCCCAGTCACCTTCTAGGTGAATTTGATTGATCGTAAAATTTCCGTCGGAAGTTCGCCTACAGTGTCCGCGTTGTTTCCAATGGGGATCATTCTGCCTTCTGGGTTGCAGAGTTGGTTCAAGCATCAACCTGGCTCTCGCTGCTGTTTAGGGTTTTTTAACTAAGTCCATTATCAGATTGAGGCGTAATCCGGATTTGCTGTTTACAGTAACGTTGCAAGTCGATGGGGTGCAGTTAAATAGCATATCACCTAGGTCGAGGAGTTAAAAAAGACCTCGCACACCGCGTCTTCCCATCTTTAAAAGAAGTGCTGTGACGTAGAAGGGTCGTTTCACCATAAGTAGATTTGTTGCACCCAGTCTCCTCTGGGAGGTTGGACTGATGCCATACCTTTTTTTATGTGCTTGTTCGTATCTCGCCGTAGTGGCCAGAAAGCGTCGAAGAGGACTCCCTATCTTTCGTTCTTTAGAACCTGAGCTGACATCCGATCTTCCTATGGTTGTAACTTTGATATCATTCGATAAATTTTTGAATGTCTCGTAATTTGGGTATACTCCTCCTGTATGTCGATAAACCTCTTTGTTTGGCCATTCCATCGCGGATGATACGGTGGCAATCACATATGGACGACTTTTTCTTTGTTCACTACTCATTCACTTCACATGTAAGTGGATTGACCGCCTCCATTCGAAACACGCGTGCTCGAAGTATCGAAGCGCCTGAACAGCTTCACAACCGTCAAACGGTTGGGGCTGATATAATGGGCTGCATTCTTCGCACCTCAGGCATTACTGTACCTATCGGCATCATCCAAGAGGCTGTAGTTATTAATGGAGCAATCGGTCGATGTTTAAACTTGACGATGATCCTTCAGCTGAGGTTTTTGGTGATGTCTGCGACGCAACGACAATTCTGTTAATGTGGCCGAGAGAATTTTTGAACACCGAAACATACTTTTGACGTAAATCGATGCGTTTTTGTTTTATATAGTCGGCCGCTGAACACAGTTGGACAGTTCGAATATGTAGTTGGGACCACAGATGACTAGGCCACACATCTAGATGATTGAGCCTCTGTCCAAAGTACAAGTTAACCACTTCGTAACGCCTCACAGAGGAGTGTTCGTGTACGTCGAATGTGACCTTGCAGACGATGACTCCCATTGTAACACACTCAGACACGTTGTGTGCTTAACCGGTGACTTTCCAGTGGTTTTCCAAGTGCTCCTAAAGGTGCTGTCGAACACATCCATTTGAAAACGAAGTGGTTTGCCGTTGCTGCTAACTGTTGCATTTTTCCATCGTGGTGGAAAGTTGATTTTATACAATGCGGGTCACTGTTGGGACTCGATTTTTGTATACTTTAACAGGTATTCGGGGTTATTTCTGTTGTGAACGGTTGTGCGTATCTGTTTGGTGAACTCAAACAGCAGTATGCCTTATACCCCTTGCGATTTCACTTCGGGCATTTGTGATCAGTGCCATTCAACATATTACCGGTTTGCCCTGAGAAGGCTGTTTGGAACATTGGTTTTGCGCTGTGCAGGACGCATGGTGCGACTTTCTATACATCATCTCTTTGTGAGGAATTATCACAGCGGTGTTTTTCACATCCTTGTGACTGTCTCAGCCGTCATCGTACAGCTTGTTTATACTTCCGTTATCCTTCTTACCTTCAATTTCCGACTAATCCTCTTTTGAAGTGCTCGCACTAGAAACATCCAAGACATTCAAACGGTCCCTTTTCGCAACTTTTAAGTCAGACCAACGGAAGAAAGTCCAAGCCCTGTCTATAGGCTTCGTCCGAAGCCAGCAGCGAATATTCTAAAGGAACTTTTAAATTATACACCACGTAGTTCTGTCCGGCTCATCTTCCGTCATACCTAACGGCAAATTTCCTAGGAACGCTCTCAGTTGACTCCGGTTTGCTACACGTTTTACATCTTAATTTTTCTAGGACCAGCCGGCCATACAGGCTACTCTTAACCTGCAGTTTACCATCCAGCCACTACTTGCCCTATCTACGTTCACACCTTTTAGGTCCGAACTATCACGAGTGTTGATCAGGTTCTGTTTAACTGTTTTGATCTTCTCTCTAGAACTGATTATCTAACCGTAAACGTTCACTGACATGTTTGCCAGCCTCATTTCCACGACCCCTACTTTGTTTTCACGCAAACTGATAGGGATTTGCCGGGCTGCTCGATTTTCACACGGTGCTGTAATGGAGTCTTTGTTTTAAAAGTGGGAACACCCAAACCACCATCGTTTGTCTTAGTGTGAAAAGGTTGTATTGTCTTCGGGCGATTTTAGCCAGCTTCTCACTTCAATCCGTATCATCCTATCAACCGTACTCAACGTATTTCTGCGCGCAGTGCCCACAGCCAGCTCGTACTTCGTTCTCAGATTAGCAGTTTGTCAGAATACCGAACTCCTTGTATGGTTTCATCGGTAGATGATACAGCACTTTTTCAGTGTACAACATAGTAAGATTATCATGGCTTCTGTTTTTATGTATCGTTGGGCCCTTACTGTTTTTAAAATTCGCAGACACCTTGTAACTTCAACTCTTAATTTTTCATCTTTTTTCACTATTTTTAACGAACAGTACACAATCCTCGACGTAAGTCAATGCTCTCACGCCAAAGCCATTCACTGCATAACCTTTCTCAAGTGAAGTATACTTCACTGCCCCGCCCATGGCTCTCAAAAATAGGAAGTAAATCCCCCTCTCTGACTCTTCTTTTACGACCACAATTTCGCCATTCAGTTTCACCACAGGGACAACCCATGTAACGAATCTGTAGTGGCAGAGCCTCGTGCGGTTCCTTACCAAAAAATGTGTTGTGAAAACCTTAATATAGATGTGTCACAAAACGTCCATCTGAAGGGTCTCACCCGTGCACCTCTCGCGCACTCGTGCATAAGACTGATAGGGCTTCAAGGCTACCGTCTATTCCCCGAAAGGAAACCCGGAGCGATTGGCCAATCTAATTTTCTTCTCAACCTCTTGCAAAACTTGTTATCATTTAATGGCAAAGCATTAATCGGAATCTCCTTTGGATAGCTGGCTGTGACACTTTAAGAATCTTAATAATCTACGCTAAATCCAATTGACTAGTGGGCATTCCATCCATCAGATGAAGGTTGAACATATGTGCAAGCACTTCGGAGATTTATCGACTTATTTCGCTGGACCTAGTCTTATTAGCCCCAAGCAACCTGCCTGTAGTTCCGTGAATCACTCTCATCAATCCCTGCAGGCGTCCCAAACTGCATTTGCAAGTTCCGGCCGTTCCCGCCAATCACCCCCGTCCGTTTCAGACACACCTTCTCAATGAGAAACACTTCTCACTTGTTAGCCGTTTTTCGTGTACCACCCTGGATATTGGTGGTAGCATCCCATCTTTGCGTGTTATAATCGCTGTATCACTGCACAATTAGCTTTTAATGCGCTTTTTATTCAAGCCGTCCCTGTTTCTGTAAGCGTTAATTCCAGCACTTCAGTTAATACTATTAAGCCGCCCATCTGTTTGGTAGGCACTATGACTTGTAATCAACATTCTAGCCATATCAAACATCAGCTGACCATCTTTTGTCTTTTCAACACTACCCAACAACACGGTCACTCATCCTGCGCAACCGAGATGACCTGGATTATGGTGCAATGCGTAATCATTCTCAAGTTCTCAATCTGAACAACCGTATGCATATTCGACTGAGCCAACTGATTCATCAGATCGCACAATGCTTCGTTCATTCATGCGGTTTTATCCAATGCTGGCCGCACATTGGGATTGGTTAGGGAGCTATTGACAGATCGCTCTTGTCCTTAGCTCAAAAGTTCATCTGTCACGTAATCAGCATCATAATCGAAGCAGAAGCCTTCAAACTGGGACCATTCCTTTCTGACTTTGGTCGCATCCAAATTGTTTCTTATACTATGTTCCAAATATGTCGCCATTCCTTTCCAACCAACTTTAACCATTCGTTTCCTAACCACTCTCGTGCTTTTTTCTCAAAGTTTTTTGGCTACTTCCTGGTACATCATCAGCTTGGTTGTAACGGTCGGAGTTTTCTCGTCCGCAATCCACGATAACAGTCCTGAATCGCATTCCGGCCAGTCACCTTTCCTGCATAAAAGTTTGGCTAGTCTCTGATCATTTAACTGCACAGGATGTTTGTGGCGTTTATGCTCACCAATATCTCGTTTTGTGACAGAAATGCGTCACACACGCAGACCGTTTCACCTCCACTTTTTGAAACCAATTTGCTGCCTTTACTCCCGGTACATTTTCCCTTACATTGCACCACATTGTTGTTCGACCTGCATACTGAAACACCAGGTCGACTTTTACCAGTTTGAGATTCCAGAGTGGCAGTAAGATTCGCGGCTGGTAGTGCACCCTCGCGAATTAGCCTTAGTTGGCTGAGCCTGTAAAATTAAGCTGACCCCGACGGTCGCTACATGGTAGCGCTCAGATCATGTAGTCGGGACACATGTACTCATGTCACTTGGCGCTCGATAGAGAATTGATAGTTATAAACCGTCACTTATGCGCGCATTGTTAATTTCAAGGCATGTTAAGGAGGCACCACTTTTCAGGGGTTGTTGAACAGTGCAGTACTTAAACTAGATCAAGATTGTGAACAACAGTTGGTAATGAATTTCATCGAAGGTCTCTCGGTGGCTTTTCACGACCGATTCCCTGTCACTTATGCTGCTCGGCAGATGGACACTGACGAGCTCATAAAAAAGACGGGTGAGTTGGTAGCTGTAGGATTGGCCTTGGCGGATTTTTAACAGTTATATCGACAAAGAAACATTGGACCAAATGCCTACATCACTTACAGCTCAGTTGTTTGTATGCAAGGTGTAGGCGCCTTGATGTTATATGTTTGTATAGAGACGTGGCTATTTTTAGTGACTAGGTCCTCTCCCCTCCTTTTTTCTCTCTTTCTAAACAGGGTTTGTTTCTTCTTCTTCGTGGTTGTATGACAGTTAAGCATCACTGTGAACCGCTGGTGTTTTGCTGTCTATGATGATGATGATGATGAGAAGACGATAGAGCAGCTGGCAGCGGATGCATCTGCATCAGGGAAAACATCATGGAAGAAGTATAAGCAAGAGAATTGCTTTAGCTGTAGGAAATAAAAGCGTGTACCAACCGACGGTGTAGAGAGTTTAAGCATAGTGTTGCACGATCGTTCTTTTTGTTCACCTAACTAGCTGGTGTCGAGAACTGTCAAGGAGGGTTCCGTACGGACTTGCTGCGGTTGACAGGACGATAAACTGAATTACATGAGGGTGGCCATTCCGTTGACTGTTCGTAAAAGGAAACAAAGCGCCGAACCGACACTAATGATATTCAGAATAATTAAAAGCCATATGCAACTGGTTGATGGTTTCAAGGAACTTGGAGTGCTTATTAGCGGTAATTCGGGATGCGTCGTTCTGCTTTCTCTCCAGAAACTAAGCAGATGTTCCTCGGAGCCGATTTTCAGGCTGTGACTGAAGCTGTTTGCTGGGTACGTCTCCGTGTCTTTCACGAGGCATCGACTGAATAACGTCAACCAAATGCGCACGGCCAAGACCCCCATTGATACAGCTCCCTTATTTTAGTCCATTATTGGAAGGCTGCAGGGTTATTCACTACTGACGATGATTCGTACGGCTTCTACGACCGTATTATATTTAAAGTACCGACAACCGGTAGAATACCGGCTCATCTCAAAAATTTAGCAGAAAATAAATACAGAATATGTTGAATAAGGATGTTCTCTGGGAAGCCAACAACTCGCCTGTCCTCCTGTTGCAGAGATCGAACGAGACCAGCTGCTTTTACGTAAATTTTCGAAGACCGAACCTGACGATCCAGAACTGGATTGTGCCATTACCGTCGACCGATGATATTTTCGATAGGCGGCAACGTACAAAGCCATTCACGTTGTTGCGTTTATCTCCTGGATACAGTTGACAGTTGAACTCATGCCTCGTGAAAAAACTGTAATCACTGGGCGAAAAACAGTGCAAATTCTAACGCATGCCGTTTGGCTAATCTGAGGCACTGCCCACCTTTCGACGCTTACAGATCCAGTTAGTAAAATGGCTGAGTACTATGGCGATATATGGAGGTGGTATTGTGGTATACAGTAACACAGAGTCGTAACCTGCCGCATACCTAGACGGTATCATTAAAGCGAGTTCATAACTCTGAACCTCAGATCACTGGTGGTAAGTCACAGTTCGGACAGCCATCGGCACGTCACTGAAACAAGGCCGGTCCGGGTGAACTCGTACGATTACCAGAGAAAATAATGACAATTAAAGGTGCTCGGTTCTAGAATCTGGGCGCACGACGAAGCAGTTTCTTCGCCGAACGAAGTGCTGTAGTCGGTTTTTGAAAATCTCATCCCATAGGGTCACCGATGTACGCTCTCCGATTCCCGGAAAACGTTCACGCGAGTGCGACAATAAATGAACCAACAACAACTGGTACTGAAACTTCAGAATACAAGAGGAGAGTTCGTTGTAGCAGCAGATGTCATGGGCCGTGGCATTGTGGCAGTACCTAACCAAAAGTGAGAAATAATCAGATATGCCAGTTCAAAGACGTATTCAGTCGCTGGGAAGGAATGTTTTTCTATCGTCTTTGTAGTAGACAAATGGAGGTCGTATCTGTTAGGTCGGCTGTTTACGCGGGGACTGACCACACGCAATGGAGCCAAACAAGGCCGGGATATTTAATCATGGAGAAACTGGAATACCATGGTCATCAAAACAGGGGTGTTAACGACCCACACTCAGATTTAACGGTCTGCTTGTGCTACATTCTAAGTAGTGTCCGGTGTACGCGGTCAAATAAAACGGTGAGACAAAATGGTAGGGCGTCCATTCTATTACCGTCCCAAGCCGCCTCCGTCCTGAGAAAGAAAAACCGATTGACTCAGTCTTAATTAGCCGAACTGTTCAAATCGGTCGAGACTTTATACCGCTATGCTTATTTACGATCCCAATCTTTTTTCCCCGGTAACTGTTCTCCTTAATGTCTTGGGAATGTGGTCATTACGCGCCCTATATAAATACCTCTTACTTGTCGCCTTTGCCACATATGTGTTGGGACGGAACAAAGCGGTTTCCTTCGTACGCGACTTTTGGCTTGTCTTCGGAACCAAATAGCGGGACAGTTGCGGCATTTTCGGGACCGAGGTTTCCCTGTTAAGTAGTACCGGGGCGAGAATCAGATTTGTATCAAGCGCACCACTATATAGAGAACGAACTAGCGTATCGTTTAGGAGGGTTCACAACAACAGCACAAAACCACTACTTGGTAGTGAAGTAGCACAATGGGAGAACCAGATGAGAGTCGCTGAATCGCATGTTGGTCAGAGAGAACTCCTCAGTGGATGACAAGGAACCACTGAAGATGGCGGAGTATTTTGTAATGTATAACACCCTTGATGCTTACTGTAACATAAGTCTACAAGTAAAGTAACGGCAGTCTTCAACGTCAGGTAACTGGGAGCGGGAGTTAAAAACACGTACGTGTGCTGTGCGGGATGTATGAACAAAGAGGCTGACACCACATTGCTACAGAAGAACGCCAACCAAGTGGTGTTTGCGTTCATTGCTGTTTATTTTTTTGGTAGTAAGGAACTTCGCAGGCTAAGTGTCTTTTGTAATCACAACTAGAATGCAAAGATGAATCTTTAATGTTTAACTCAGCCCTCTGCTATTGTCCCGGCTTTCAATCGTTCGCACTTTCGATTGGCGATACTGGCCAGTGTTCCATAATCATATATTACTCCTGTTCAGTTTGTCACTGTCATAACGGATGCTGAACATTAAGAATTTATCCTCAACTATCGCCGACAGCCGCGTAACGGTTTGGTCGAAGGTAAGATTGTGTCGGAGGATGGCCTAATAACGCAGAATGTTTGTAGCCTAATTCGCGTGTTGTTCTACCGATCGTGCTTTTGATATCTAATTTACAACGCAACTAGACTTCCAGCTAAATCTCCTGTACATTCTTTACCGGTTCTGCCCGTTGGTCCGATTTACTTTAGTTGTATCTGGTTGGATCTTTTGTGTTGTCCGTTGGTATCAGTTCTCCGAAATACTTCTTTCCGCTGCGACTAGGATTCGAGTGTCACGCATTTGAGTCTGATTCATTGATACATTCGGTGATGTTCTGACGGTTTCTGGATAGAATCTGTTGCCACTGCATCGTGACCTGGATCAGATTTTGTTTTCATATCGCATTTTGTGCTTTTTCCTATTTCGGACCTGACTTCAGTTGTTGTGGGGTACGGCTGTCGGGTCTTCCGACAAAAAACTTTACATTATCACTGTTGTGATTCTGGACTATCCATTAAAGTAAGCTCAAACTAAGGAGTGAAACAGAACAAAACAACGGATGTCTTCTTCGCCTCATCGACCAAGTAAAACGAAAAGGCCTACAAAGGGTTTTTCGCCAACTTTGCCCAGATGGCCAAAGCAAGCTTTCTGAAATGTGGTCAGCGTGTTTTATATTAATAATACAGTTGCCTTGCAAACGCGCTGAACTACCGATTGGTTCTTTCGTTCTGTAAGGTGTTCCGCCAGTTTCCCTTCAAATTTGGCCTTTTACTGTTTGTCCTTTTTCCAATTGACCTAAGAGTGTTCATTAAAGGTTTTTGTGTTTTGGATTGCAAGTTATGTTTCTGGTTTATCTCACACTCAGTAGAATTCATAAATCACTGCAGATGTCATGTGCATCTTCATATTATTATTTGTTGTCCTCATCTCCAATACCTGCGCATTCTTGGCCGCGTTGGGTTTCTTCCTTTGTTTCTGGTTTTCAGTGTTTCAAAGGCACTGTCGTCTTAACCATCCTTCTCACTGAATATATCGATGTTCATCGCGCTATCGTATGTCGAGATCTTATCATATTATTTTCTCCCGTTATGCAGATTACATCAACTCCCGCAGGGATGGCTTTCGTACGCGTCTATTGCGGTCAAGCTCCGGCGGCTACGGTCACCGCATCCACACTTGCAAACGCCCATTTGGACCTCAGTTCGAAACCCGCAGTTATTTTTCGGATTGCTGCTAGAAATGAGAAGGGCTACGGTCCTGCGACTCAAGTTCGGTGGTTGCAGGATATCACAACTGCGCCAACAGCCCCTGGAGCCCAGCCTACTTCACAATTAGTGAAGCGGGCTCCCAGTTTTGGTGCAAATACCGACAGGTAACAGGACAAGTGCTTTAGGTTGTTCAGTTAATCAAGTGATTATTTTACTGGAATTTACTGTCGATATGAAAAGTGTTCTCTATTGCTGTTGGTTGGCGTACACACGTGTTGAACATCTCTGTCCCATCCTTGCTTGTTTTTGTTTCTGGGCCTAGCTATCCTCCTTGTATTTCCAGGGTTGTGTTAATGTTGAGCATCGGTGTCAATCGTTGACATTTTGATATCAATGGTGACAGTCGTTTATGAATTTAACCACATCCGTCTTGCTTAGCAGGATTTTTAATATTGTCCCTAGCTCTCCCCACTGCTCAGCGGATTCCATCTGTACGAATCTCGTCACTGGTTTGGTAAACACACCCATTTTTGTACGCCATAATTTGAATTCGTATTCGTTCGAGCTATGCGCATGCAACCGGTATTTTCTGTTTGTTTGTGACCATTCAACTTACATCAAAGGCAGTTATGTCAAAACCAAGGGATCAGCCTAGTTGCAGTTATGTAGTGTCTGGCTGAATATGTACGCGCTTGTCACGTCGTGTTTCCCTGTGCGATTTTTTACGCCTCTTTTCACACTTTGGTGTGGTAATGACTGACATCTAGAATGAACCGTTAGTTTGATGATGAGACTTTCTGCATCGGCTGAAACGTTCTGCCACTAACTTACACATCGCTCTCATATGTCGTATTTTTTATTAAAACACAAGAACGCTTATCTAGACTCCATGCATGTCGCTTGTTCTTATTTGTGCTTAGGTCTGTCGCTTACACTTTTGTTTGGAACTTCAGGTTTTTACCTGTGCGTTCCTGTTCCTGATTTTTCCGGCGGTTGAATTGTGTAGGACGGTTTGCAAATGTGGAGAAAAACAACGAAACTGAGTAAAAAAAAAGAAAGACGTTAGCTGAAGCTGCTGTCCTGCAATCGTGTCAGCAACATCTTTTTCAGATGTGCATTTTTAGTGTCATTTGAAAGTAGACAGAGGGTAACCGGGACACTTATAATGTAAACTATTTCTCACGTGTATACCGTTTGAGTAGAATTTTATAAATCATAATCGGTTTATTTGCGTTCAGGTAGGTTATGTTCTGATTCTGACCTGTGACACTGATTTGAGACTGTTCAGTTAAGGTGAGCATTGTTTGTTCAGAAACCATTCGTGATGTACGGTTATGCACGTCTACGTGTTGTCTGTACAAGACGTTGTTTTACGTCTATTTTGCTAAATCCAACAGAAGTTCAAGCTTGTGAAGTACCTGTCTTACTGCTGGTGTGTGCTATCACTTCACATTCAGCTGATGAGCAAAATCGTATAGACAACAATACCGATCCTTTCTTACAGTGTCAGTGATACGGTTGTGCCGCTGGACTCATCCATCATCTCCACATTCTGTCCGTTGCGGTTGGCAACTGTTCCATGCTGAACGTTTAAATGTGCTCACGGGTTTGACTTTTTTATGGGCGTCCACATTTTTCCTAGATTGTGGACCTAACCGAAACATATTTGTTAACGGCTCCGTATGTTATCCTCAACGGTGACCCACTACTGCTGATCCACGTTAAATCTAGTGATGAGCCAGACCACGTAGCTTTGGTGAATTGTTTTTCCATCACTTAAAAGTTCGTCTCAGGATAAACCTTTGTATCTGCACTTTTTGAGACCTGTTACTTAGTTCCGTATAAGTGGCTAGGTGCTACTGTCCTCTGATTGTTTGTTCTCGTGCTCTTTTTCAAATAGCTGATCCATGCCTTGTGTTCATTTTTAGCGTTTATGGGACTCCGGGCAAGCGACTCAAATCCGACGATCCGTTTTAAGTTAACGTCAGGTGCGCAACGTGGCTACTAATTTCGTTGCTTTCGAGGTCGACTCAGCGGGACTCACTTGTTGTGCATTTCATTTTTCATTTCCCTTTCCAGTTTCATTATCCAGTTTCGAATTTTACCTGTACTGACACATCAACAAACCATGCATCTAAGCTTGCTTTCTTTCTCCAGCCTCAGTCATGGGTCGCCTACGCTCCACACTTTTCTGAGGTCGCGTGGTCCATTTTTGTCGGACATCTGAACATTATTTATACTTATCCTGTTACACACAATCCTGTTCATCCGGTGTCATCGTTTGTTCCGATATTGTAACGCTATTAGACAACACGGGTCGTCGCTTCTTTGTACATACTGTATCATTCCTATTTTTTGTGACTTTCTGTTTGATATTCATCTGCATTATATGGCTTTTGCGAATTCTGCTTCTTTTTCCATAGTCCGAGCTGCCAAAAACTCACGAGTGAAATTTGCTTCCTACGGTTGACTGGTGTTCCCTTAATAAACCGAATTACACATCACGTAATCCAGTTGTCATCCACACGGGTTATTCTCCCCAACGGTGTGTTAAATAAAACGGGGGTTGGTTTCTGACCTTTCCACTATAGTAAGCAGTTTTATAAGCTATTTTAACAGGTGTAGGTTGGGCGCACGGTAATCATCACAGTCTTACATAGCGTTAGTCTTCCTCATTGATTCATCGTACTCAACCGCCTCCGAATACTCTCTGTTACTCCGAGGTTGCGTATCATTCGTGCTTCTGGAAACGTCTCAAGTTGTCTGCTCACTTATCAACATTGGCTTTCGGAACGCCCGAAGTCAATAATGGGATTATCTGATGTTATCCATATTTGGTCTAAACTTTCGCTTTCTACTGAGCTGTTCAAATTGCTTGTCTCTCTGGTACGCACAATATCCGAGTTGTGTCGTTGGATCTGTTTATGGATTGGCTGGTTAACTGTATATTGTATGTTGACTCCGCATCGGGCTGGACAGAGGTGTAATCTAGATGTCCAGTCGAATATCTGACAGACAAGACGAGATTTGGTTGTACGGGGTTGTAATCACTGGAGCAGAGGGTGTGTTTTAGGACATCAGAGGGAACAATACCTTGACTTTCTGTCATGATGAACCGAGTTTTTAACTCGGTTCATCAGGGCCCAAAAGCCGCGACAGACTATTGGTGTTCAACCCTTAAATACTTCGGTTGCCTTCCACCTGTTGCCCGTTTGGATGTGTAATTCACCCGATCGCCATATTTCTTAGAAGAATGTAATGCGCCTTCATGCACTGTTGATAAGGTGACCATTCTGCGAAGCAATATTTGAAAACATTTAACCTGTGACTGATGCGTCCTCACCTCTAGGTGTTACTTTGGTCGTCTGTGGGCATTTCGGCTGTTCAGCACCTGAATTTCCCTTGTT
Source organism: Paragonimus heterotremus (assembly GCA_013368495.1). Lineage (NCBI taxonomy): Eukaryota > Metazoa > Platyhelminthes > Trematoda > Plagiorchiida > Troglotrematidae > Paragonimus > Paragonimus heterotremus. The sequence continues at coordinate 81,676 of LUCH01002348.1, forward strand.
AGTTGGCCTCGTTTTCTGTGAGGCTCGGATTTGGCGTAGGCACCGTTGCTTGTATGCTGTTATGTCTATGAAGCGATCGCTGCTGGGTAATTGTAACGCTGAACTTCGTGCATTTCATGGTTCGAAATAAATGGGAAAATCGTGAAAACTGACTGTTAGACTGAGGTACCTCACGTTTGATCACCAGTGGAGTGTAATCTGCCGCAAACTGTTATTTTGGTTGTTCTTATGTTATGACACGCTGCTCAACGATAACGAGGAATGACTATCGCACAAATATACGAATCACGGACACGTAGCACAGGGCGTAACGACGTCCAAACTCCAGAAGTCCTTGACCTTCCGTCGAGAATGTATTTGCTCTTAAACCAAAGGCAACGTGGCAGACCAGCGTCTGCGTATATATCGTCTTTGAACAGCCTTGATGCATTAAAAGTGAAATGGGTCAATCAGGGACGGAGCGGAAACATGCGCCAAAATGAAGTTTTAGCACGTTATGGCACGAAATCATGGGTTATTTTTCAAAGATATCTGGAAAAATAAACCATTTTGGGGGAAAACACTTTTCTCAGCACCTTGGCAATTGAAACGGGACCCAACCGGTGAGTATTAGGGTTATGCGACGGTAATGTTTCGTTGTGGTGTGGCTCTCACCGACCGCCAGTTTCTCAGAACGTCTGTGCATTAACATGGTATATGAACTTTGGTGATATGACTCGTCGGCCGTGTGCTCAGAGACCTGTCGAATTCCATTCTTATCAACCACCCCGTGCACGTTAGGGCAATCCGTATATATGTTAAAGACTCAGGTATGATAGTTTGCTGGTTTTAGCTTGTTCGCTGCGTTCGGACGGTGTAATTTATCCTTTTCTGTTGGCCTCAATGATTGCACATACTTCTGTTCTGCGCGCTACCAGATTAACCGTTCCGGAGAGAGACCACAATGTACAGTTCAAGTGGTCCTTGGGACTTCCATATGAGATTGCCCGATTTTCCAATATTAAGTCACGTGGAGTTCGACGGACGCGCTGAGGTTCCGCTTTCCCCCTGAATATTTAGTGAATCGTCCAACTTCCGTATACATACAATTCATTTGCTACATCATGATCAAAGGAGGCCAGTGGTAATCTTGGTCCCGATGGTCGTAACCGCTTTGTTTCAGTTTTATTTCATCCGGCCTAGTCTACTGCATGAAAAATGCATAGCAGAAAAACCACAACTCAACACGAATGTGAGTACATCGTCCACGGGTCTACAAGAATCGTTGTGAGAAGAACAGTGATTGCGATTGTGTTATGCGCCCATATTCCTGTAGTACAGTCATGTATCTAAAAGTGTACCCATTTTCTCCGCTAGCTTTGGTCACAAGTCAAGCATTACTTCCTATAGTCTCCTCTGGAAAGAATCCGAATTATAGGAAGCCAGCCTCATCATACTGTTACGATTCTGATCTAACGTGACCACCCGTCCGAGTTCACAAGAAACTCCCCTTGAATCTAATCGCGCATGAATACAGTCGCAGCACTGGAACTTTTCACTAAGGTTGATGAGCCATTTGGCCGCCGGAGTTAGAGCATACCGGTCAGCGGAATCAACATTTCCTAATCTAACACAAAAGGTCCGGTATTTTTCTGGTGAAGTGAGAATTGTATCCATCTCTTGGTTGTGTTTCACATACCAACTTGCTTGGATTGATGAGAAACGTTTTGCTATACACGTTTACTTATGATGGTTTTCCCCTAAGGCAACCACATTTGTGGAAACGTTGTCAACCCTGCAAAATAAACGCGATGATGAAAAGCCAACCTTCGCAGCGACTGCTTTCCCCAACAAACGTCCCCACCACCACCATCGCCTTCTCTCTTCAGATTGTCTGAATGTTTGACTGTTATTCGCGCCATTGCCAGTTGTGTATCAGGTCAAATTCAGGCTATCCGAACCATTTAACTGAAAACGAAAATCCACATCCAAGATATATTGTATATATTGTAAACTGGTGCGAACAGAACGGATCGAATTAGGGTGGGGGCGACATTACGCGGTGGTCCAACTTGACCGGGCGAATGAACACTGATTTTGTTCACCCCAGAGTCATGATTACGCTCGCCAGCGCGAAGGTGTAAGGTCTATCGGGGTCGTAGCGATCACCTATATTTCGATGTTCCTGCAAACGCGCTGCACCTGCATTACACCACCGATGTGTTGATTAAAACAAGGCATGTTAACCAACAGACGCGTGATTTGTACAGCACCAATGTAGTTATCCATCACACAGACACCAAACCAGCGTCTCTTGATAAGTGGCAAGGGGGAACTGTGATGTTTACTTCCATACTTAGCAGGTCACCCGAGTGCAAATGGCCGCTGTGCCACGGGTCATTTAATGAAACCTGCTTCACATGTGTCTATTTATAACTTAAGTTGACCCTAATCAAATTATTTGTTACCATACAGCCAGAAATCAAGGGTTACACAATCAGACAATCGTAGTCACAGTGGTCGACGCTGGGACAACAGTGGAAATTACAGCTTCGGGTCAGCTGTTCATCACGAAGGTATCACAAGATGAAAATAGATAAAGATAAAACGCGATGGGTATTTTCTATCGGGCAGCGTAGTAGTTATCAAAAAATGATATTTCTTGCTCAAGAATACATGCTAACTTGAGGTGTTTTTGGGAAAGAAAATCGTCCATTCTGCTTAAGACTGAGTATCCACGTTGGTGGTACGTCAGCATACAGTGCAAATACGTTTCCAACAGTCGGTTACAGTTCCCGGTCCTCTTCACGTTCAGCCTTGCCATTTAGTTTTCACGCTTTCGAGTCGTACAGGACTGTTCACAAGCGAAGCTGCGAGTTATACAGCAAGTAAAAAATGATTGCTACTGTGTGAGGAACAACTTCCAACTTACTTTTTTGGCATCACTTCGGTTAGACGTCACCAGTACTAGGACTTCTGTAAAGCTGAAGTAGCACAACGGCTGCATGGATGCAATAAATTTTTGTGTGAATAGATGAAGTAACAGAAAAGCACATTCGGATTAGAAAAATCAGACTTGAAAGAACTGCTTTTGCAGTTCACCCACAATGTTCAGCTCATGTTCACTGGCGAGTTCTGCCGATAATCGAGAAAGGTGGTGAGGGAATCTTGTTTAGGTTCACTGCTTGCACGGGTTATCATGGACAAACCAGAATGCCAAGTTCAGCCTATCATTGAGAGTCCTCCCACGTCGCCATACAACCATACGGTAAGCTAACAACTATTCTTCAACTTTTTAATGCAACACACACCTCATTTTGTTTCGCATGGGAAGAAGAATCGAAGATGTTCCATTTTTAAATTCCAAACTGACTAAACGTCTTAACGCTATACAGAATGTGGGTCAGCATAAAACAAACCGACCTGGACAGGCGGTTTTGCTTTCATTAGCCAGAGACATAAGCTAACCAAGTGCGTAGTGACTAGAGCAAAAAGAATGCGCAAACTACGCAATGGAGCAAAAACTTAAAATGATTCAAAATCTGTTGAAAGAATATATTTAACCTGAGTAATTAATCACACCCAATATGATGGCCGAAATTCTGCAGGAGGTAATGTCCATTTTTGAGAACTAAAAAGTGTTCATAGAACTACGTTGAAGGCATATATCGAAATAGATATGTGTAACCGCTGTATCGACTGGTCGCTTAAACGCAACTTTCTGCAGCCACCTTACGAAACTGACCTTCAGTGGGCCAGTGTTGAAATCGAAGCTGAAAGACAAACTACCATTCCACTACTAATCAATGTTCATGCATGCGTTTTCATGCTGCCGTTGTACCGCGTAATATTTTGGCGCTTGCCAAATAGGACCAAAGCACACTATCCAGTCGGGTTCGGAGCCGGCCGCCGAAAATCAATTACTAGTGTCATTATCTCATCTCGCCGTCACTAACCAATGTATGTAGACATCATCAAGTTGTTTAGAGCTGATACCACTATATTTAAGACAGTCCATCAGCGCATTTTGATGGCTATCGAATCTTGCTGAATCTCACAATAAACTGTCACTTATCAAAAGATAACATCAGCGCCAGAACTTTTCGCTCTCTACAAGGCTGTCTCTTACAGTCAGTCGATATGGATATGTCCTAGTGAAGATTTCAAACGTGCACGCGATTTCTTTTACTTCGTTTATACTTATGCTGCTGAATGTCTTCCCACTTGGACTGAAGTTCAAAATGCCGCCGAAGGTTGCTGACAAACACTTTGAATATAAGTACGATCAGCCGAAGGGTGCGTTGCCCACACCAACCTTATTAGTGATGAGTAAGGCAGGAATAATATCGAACCGTGGAGGAATTGAGAGAAGTGCGGCAATTGGTATTCCTAAAATCTGATAGAGGATTTGTTATCATGACCACTGTCGATTATACGGAGGAAATGAGCACCATTTTTGAAGACAGGTGAAGGCTTTAAGTGGATTAAACCATTGAAAATAACATTGTTATAGAGGGAGGTTGCGAGATAAATCCAGATATTGTGTTCGCGTGGACAGAATTTCGAAACACAAACTGCGCAGCCGAAGCCAATTGGTAAGAAAATACCTCTGTGGAGGGAATCCTCCAAAATAGACAGGGATAGTACAGCTTCATGCTAGATCTTGTACGAATCCTGCTTATCATAAAGTTGTCCCCTGGCTAGCGGGCATTTTTAATCCTATCCACGGACTGAAATCCAAACATTGCTCGAGAAACTCCACTGATCAAGGAGAGACGTCAGAAAAAGTTGTGTTGAACGAGTATGTAGGGTATTTCATCGATACTGAGTGTCCCTTTACAAACGTCCCCCTCCGTAAAACGTGAAGTTATAGGATATTTTATCCTTAATCCAAATTACGATATGCATTTTAGACTCGGATACCCCGAAGGAGCTTAATCTATTGTACATAGGAAACATTCGTATCGACTTTAAAGCAACTGCGAGCAAACAGAAAATGTAACTATTGACAATCCGTTAGGTCCAAAGCTAACAGATACCTTAGGGATGGTCGCGTGACAAATCCCGGATGGTACTAAATCTCTATATCATAAGCGATACGTTGTTATTTTAATTTACACTGGTGACTTCGTTTTCCATCCTAAAAAAATATAATCACTCGAGCCCGCTTTCATCTCAGGAAACTGCTTCGAACAGCAGTTTAGTATTCCTAGATGTATTCGTTACGTGTAGATGGTACGTTACAGCGTTCAGTCCACCGCAAAGGAACATGGGATGATCAAAATCTTGACTTCTGTTAGCATCCGATTATATGCAAACGTGGTCGGGTTAAAATCCTGTTTCGCACAGCCAGACGCACTTACAACGGTAATAAACTCTAGGTAGAACAAGAGACTGGTTGCTTCTTCTGTTGCGTGAAACTCGAATGTTTTTGTTTGCTTATTTCACTTCTGTTCGCTATACATTCGTACTTATTACCCAGTAACTTTGTGGACTACTGTCGGAGCCAACGGCAGCCTGCGCCATTGTACCCGTAGGTACGGCCCAAAGCCGAAGTGGTGTCGCTGAAGAAACTAATCTGAAACAATCTGATGCTCACAACTACGGAACGACGGCAATGAGTCAATCCAAGCAGCAAGAGAAGGATTTATTCCTATTTTTGCAATTAAAGTGATATCAACAAGCGAATGATCCCAGTTTGCTCGAATTCGGACGTATGAGTTTGCGCCTAACCTAAACCCATAAGTAACCAGTTCATCACAGGCCTTAACACACTCCCGCTTTGTGTATCCATTTTTTTGCAGTTGTGGGGATGTTTACGTGAGCAAAATGGTTCGACAACTAACCCACTGGGTGGCCAAACGCAGCCAAATGTGTTTAAAACAAATGAAGCGTCAGCCTCATTGTGGCGAAATTACGCCATGGATTACTAACTACGTCATTGTAACAAGTCGATTTGACCTAATTAGCGCATTTCAGATAACGACGCACAGCAAGAACCCTAAATTACCCGCCTTCAGTGAAACGAAGCTTACGGGAACACACCAGCCGACTGAACGTATACAGAAGTGGCCGGTGCAACCCATTAGACTATCCTGGCCCTGGTTACTTACTAGCTGATGTGACTGCATACTAGTCAAGTCACTATTTGTTCCTATTTGCCTGATATTGTAATGTGCGCTCGAAACCAGCAAGCGCGCACGGGTTGGATCTGAGGTGTGTAACAGGACGTGCTGTTGTGTTGTCGACGCCGCTTTAGTTTTCGTTTGTGTAAGTCGTGTGCATGGCTTACTGGGCCTTCAGCCCATGCTTGTTTGTGTTGTCATCTTTTACAGGACTGTTGTTGAAACCCCTACTTCAGAAGAACGCTGTCTCCCGGTGTCTTCACGTTGTCCTAAAGTTGGCGCGGCATTACCTCTATTTCCGACTGTTGATTCACGAAGTTTGTGTAGAAGCCCCGCAATCCAAATCACTGGTCGAACTGGTGCTGAGAGTAACATGGGTAGATATCGATAAAAACAGCTGTCCGAAGGACCTTTGTTTAACAGCCGCTGTTGTGGTACTAGACCTGGAAGCCCAGCTATAGAACCTACAGAAATGGGCAAGCACTGCCAGTTTGCCACTGCGGTCTGTGCTCTTGTTGACTTTATTTCAAGTGCACTTGAAGATTAATTTGTTCATGCTCATACAAACCAACACAAAACTCGTCACTTTCCGGAGACTGGAACGCTCGAGTTGACAGACCGATTGCTAATGAGACCAACATGTGACATGCAATCTTGTTACCCATCGAGCAAGCAACAGTGAACGTCCGCCACAGCGCTGCACCGCTAAGGATACCGCGCTGGAAAGTACTACTTCACACAAATGTGAACGCCAGTTTGGTACCTTCATGTAGCTGTTGATCATCGACGACGTGACGCATTGAAGGCTGTATCAATACATGCCTGAAATACGATCCAGCACTTGCAGTTATGAAGCCCGTCTCCCGATGTGATGGGGCGCTATCTCGTTATCACATGTCAACTATTGACTGAGTCACAAACGCCCCGCATCAAATAATCAACCCGCTGCCGTAGGATGACTGAAGCTCATGGCTTTCACCGGAACAATCAGTCCGACAGAAAAGACAATTTAGCACTAAAAATACCTCAAAAGGATCTTGAGAAACAGGGGACACAATGCACAACAAAGATGGAACAGATGCAACAAAATGCTCCTGAAAGCATTTCAATAACACGCCTCATGGATAACAGGATTCCAAGTATCACCAAGACGATCGGCAAACCGAATCAGAACTTGATACCATACTCAGCTCAGCATTTTGCCTGACTATCGGTAGTGCTGAGTAAGCCAGTGTGCCTGGCGAGCGGGGTCTCCTTCGCCACTCGAATTATGACGAGGTGGGTCGCCGCAAGGCATTCACCCAAAATAAGCCTCCGCCGACCATTCCAAAGAATGGGAAAGCATTCGTACAGATCGAATTTTATGTATATTCTAACGCTTTACTCTCGTGACTGAAGAGAGCAAACAAAATGTTAATATATCGCGATGTCTTCTGTACTTATTGGTTAACTGGATCAAGAGAACTCATTTTTAAACCACTCGTAGTCAGACGGAACTCGCGGAATTGACCCAGAAACTGTAGGCTAACAAAGTCGTTTCGCGTGATGGACGTTTATCCAGTCATCCGAACTCTGCAGCATAACATAATGCATGCAGATGATTGATGAATTAAGCCGGGCCCCACCACTTTATCACGGTTCCTAAAAGGAAGACGAACCCGGGGTATATCCGAAGAGAGTAGACTGTCTGATCCTGACGGTAACAGCACTAATCACATCCCGCCATCCACATAGACTAACGATTGCTTAGACATTCGACAGCATGTAGAGGACGTGTAATTCGATCCAACCGACTGTTCGTGGATATGGTTTTGCCATCCCGCTTCCCACTTTACCGCAGCCCTAGCCCACCAGATCGCAAACATCACCATCTGGTCGATTTCTTTACTAACGAATGACAATCTGATTTGATGTGACCATCATCCTTAGCGCCCTTGCTTCCGATTGATTTGTTGTTACGGTCTACAGCTGTTCTTACACGTGAAATATTCGCCATTGTTTGACAGGTGAATGACAAGTGTTTCTGCCTCAACACTTTATTACGGTTCAACGTACAGAACCAAAGTTGACCGCATGTGTTAGCGGTTTACAGGTACAGTCCGTGCGCATTTCTTATCACGCGCTTTTTGACTGGAACGTGCGCTGAAGGCCCACTGATTCATTTCTGCGTTAAGAGCTACGGTCCGTGTGCAGAAAAAAGGGCACCCAAACGATTTGCCGGAGTTAGACTCCGGGATTATCAAGCAGAAATGTGTTGAAGACGGCTACTGTCAGACCGAGTCGAACTAAAATTTCGGCATCAAGATAAATTCGACAGCTAGTATGTTTCTTTTTAGTTAATTAAGCCTTGTAGAGCTTTAAGACAGCCCTAACTGTGGAACAATAAACACTTTTAGATGACAGACTTTCAGCAAATGGATGATCCTGCTCTAATCTGTCATGGACAGCTGAAAATACAGTCGAAAGAACAGAATTCTCAGTCCACTTGTTTTGCGAAACTTACTTATAGCGCAAGATGAAGTAAGACTTGCAGAAGACGACAGTGTTGTCGCTTTTACTCGCAAACTACCGGATTTGATCCAGAAGCACCTCGGGAGTTTTGACAGCCCTGACAGTTGTAACCGCAAAAGACGCTTGGCCTGCAAAGCAGTCGGTTGCAGAAAATCTCGTACACTTTATGTGAAAGCAAAAAACAACGAACGACTACACTCATTTACATGGATGATGTGTATCCACAAACATTAGGGAGCAGCACACTGTCGTTCACTTTGGTGACGTCTCCCATAGTGCGTACACACTGTTCCAATAATCGTTTCTGGCCTTTGGTCTTCCTGAAGCTGAGATCTGCCCTTTAGTTCCCGAATGTATGCGTTACACTACCCACAAACAGGGCTATCCGTTATACAACATGATGTGATCCCCACCGGTCCGAGCGGGGGACGATCAGTGGTTTATACTGCTGTTTCTTAGGCACCGGGGACGTGCGATAACATTTTGTCTAAAATAGCGAGGTCCTCTGACGTCTCACAGACTCTGACAGCCACTAAGTGTGATAACACAGCATAAGAACAACTCACGTCCGTCAACTCTGCCAGCCACGTGCTGTGTTTATGTTGAGTTACGTCGCAGAGTTTAGAAACCAATAATTGCGGTATAAAAACGTGCTGAAGTGAGGCGCTTCTTGGTCCCGGAGACAAAGAACACATTCAGTTGAAGCGGCTATCGCATATGGCAAATCACAGTCAGGGGGGACCCGAGTCGAAAGTTTACTTCCACTATATCATGTTGTTCAAGTTAACTGGCCATTTCTATTTACAGATCGACCATCGCCATGCCCTTCGCATTGCTTCCAAATATTATAGCTCTGGTACCAGTTTTTCATTGTAAAAAAGTAGGTCGTTTACATCTCATGGTATTCGCCGTCGTATATTACACCAGATGGGCTTAGTAGCGCGAGGTTTCACAAGCCCGCGATCGAGCATATGGTCGAGTGGCTGACAGTCGGTACCCTAATCGCCGATCTGCCAAGTACTGCTTCGCAAAATGTTATACATGTTTACATAGTGCATAATCTAAAATGTAACACGCTTGTTAAGCAATATTAGACAAAATCGTTAACATGGAATGCAATGTATCAGTGGTTCACTATCGTACATTAGCGGACAGAAGTCTTAACTAGAAAACAAAGGAAAGGATGGGATATAACGACTATAAAATTGTCAGCATCAAGGTATCTACATCTCGCAAACAAACAATGAGGCTGTAAGTGGAATCAAAGCGTCACCAGCAACACAACTTTATTGTGGCTATTATGCTGACAGATATAACAAAATAGAAGAAAAGTCCGGTGGATTAATTAACTGCCTTGTGGACAAAGAATCGGTATATACATGACTGTACAACAGGAGGTCTGGGGTTATCCATCATTGTCATCCATGGACTCTGTATCTTGCTGAATATCGACAGGGTCTGCAAAAGCTTCTGCATTTTTCTCTTTTTGTCGTATACGTTTCTTCTTTAAAATACGTTTCTTTTTATCTTTCTCCCGCAGATTCTAAAAAGATAACCAACCACATCAGGTTAGAAGGAACAAGCAGTGAAATACGACGGACTGTTATAATAATAAAAAATAACGTAATACATCTAGTACAATGCCACAGTACATAAAAATATATGCACAACAAGTGAAAGAACACTGTTCATGCAAGTACCCCGAAAAGAAGATCGGCATGGCGAAGAAAATCTCGTTCAGAGTTTTTCGTTGGGTGAACTAAACTGTAATGCAGCTACTGAGAAACGATTACCAGTATACTAACTTCCGTACAAGTTAGAATCTCCCCATCCACCTGAGTTGTTCCACATACTTTGATTTGAGATCGGGATAATAGCCACGTTTTGAAAGCGAGCGCGGTTGTCTAAATTCCCAATTGCTGTCACTGAATTTCATTCTCCCGTAACAGGGCTCCTTGTAATGCAATACTTTTAACCGGATTAACAAACCTACCTAGCTTGGATGAGATTGAAACTCTGTTTTGAGTGACAAAGTAGCTGGCATGCATAGGATATTTTTGCGTACGTGTAAGAAACTATTAGGATCACCATTTCCAGCAAAAAAATTAGACTACCACAAATTAAAACATCAGTGACACCATAGAAAAAATAAGGAACTACCAGGAGAGAAAAAATCTGACAGGCTTACATTGGTGGTAACAAAACAATATATGTTTTATGTGGTTTTAATAAGTCACTTCGATTGAAAACGAAAGTTCAGTTCAGTAAAGGATCAGTAGCATTGAATTTACGCGTTAGCACGATTAGTTGGTTTGTATCACTAGACTGAGTGAAAATGTCAGCCAATTTCTTAAGCACATGCTTCTGTTTCGGTCTCAACAGCCTTCGATGCCTTGGAGTTTTTTGCACTGTCAAATGGGAACATACGTCCAGTTGCAAGACAGTCCGTGAATAACGCACTAACACGTAAAGATAAAATAAGGGACATATCAGTAGTGTGGAACAACCTTTTATGTGAGGTACTGCTAGTGAAAAAGTGATCAACTTTTGCATCACAATGTGTTTCTGTTATGGAACTAGCCAAGTCGCATTCGGCTTGGGTGTTATTCGGTTGTCAACGCAGAGGCAGTTGTAATAACACAATTTTGAAAGCGTAACTGTGCCATAATCTCTGCCGTTATCGCCGAATTATCACGAGCTTGATGAAAACAGACCAGACCATAACACGTATCCGAACATCAGTAAAATGTCCTATCAGCCAACCGATTATGAGGTAGCGCCTACAATGGACAGAACATCGACGATAGTTGTATTCATATAACCGACTGGTATATGAAATAGATAAATTGTACAGCAGTAAAAAAATTCAGGAGGTGGTTGAAGCTGGGTCGGTTTCTACTATCGCCACTTAAAAACTTCGAACGGCCACCTGGTAATACACTTTTTGTGGTGTAACTCGGGGTAGACTTGAGCTCCAGCGTCTCCAAAGCACACGAGGTTCCGGACAACATGTCGTCCGTCTGGCTTGCTATACGTATGGCGTACAAGCATCTCCAGTCTCTGTCAACCATGGATAGATCCCAAGGAAAAAGTACGAATCACCTCGACGACAGCCGGCTTCAACGGGTACGAAAGGTGTGCTGGATACCTTGAACGGCCGAATCCAATCTGACGGATACATGAACCGATTTGGTTACCGGTCCCCGGCAACAGGAGGGGAATGTCGCAACAGTCCTATCGGTTTCAGTCACCCTGACTAAACAGATTTACTACGTCATATCCGAATTTTTTAGCGTGAGATGAGATTACTCATCTATAATAAGTCTAGAAGGTAAGTGCGGTGGACGGAACAATTTGGGGATCAATTCGGCTAGCCTCCAGCTTCTACAGTGTTGACGCGAGACTTCTAATGTAGCACCCTGACAGGTAGATTTAGCACCACCCACTAAGACAGGTCCAGAATTGCATTTTTGCTCTCAAACGTAATAGGGCTGTTGGCCCAGAGGAGATCATCATCACAGACAGCAATACATCAGTGGTTCACATTGATGCTTAACTGCCACACAGCCACGAAGAAGAAACAAACCCTGTTTAGGAAGCGAAAAGAAAAAAGGGAGAGAGGAAGGGGACCTAGTTACCAAAAATAGCTACGTCTCTAATTCAAACATACAACATCAAGGCGTCTACACCTTGTAAACAGACAACAGAGCTGTAAGTGAAAGTGAGGCGTCATCAGCAAGACAGCTTCTTTACAGCTTTCACTGCCCCGCGTCATTAAATGCAATCACTTCACAGACAACTCGGACAAACAACATTCACGCCACTGAGCTCGGTTAGCCGCCATCTCACTTAACGTCTCAACCATCGACCCTGTGACTCACGAGGGCTCCAACTCGGGAGAGGAACCTGATCTACAGTGCCCAACCCCTACGTGAACGATTTCATTTGTCTACCCCAGGTCATCGCCTGTGCACCATGCAACTTGCGCCAATCGGCAGCAGCGTCGGCAAACAGTGCTCAGTGTTTCAAACGACTAGCTAGCATCCTTAGTACATGACCTAACCATCTAAATCTGCGCAAACGTAGTGACTGAATAAAAGAACTCGTTTGACAATCAGTGCCAAACATCGATTTCCTAACCTCCTCATTGCTTACTCGTTGGTGTCACCCGATACGAGCGATTGAACGCAAACATCGGTGGTCAAATACCTGAAGACAGTTCACGTCTTCTACTATGATGGGCCAGATTTCCCTGCCGTAAATCAATACAGCCTTCACTGTTGTCTGATATACACGATCCTTAAGCTTCAGAGAGATACCTCTCTGCCGCCATAAGTGCCTCAGATTAGTAAACACCGCCCTAGCCTTAGAAATATGCACCTCTATTTCATTCCCTACACCTTCGCCGCTGCCACTGATGCAGTTTCTCAGGTATAAAAACCGGGCAACAATTTCCATGACTTCATTATCTAACATTATACCTACGTAATCACAGCAAACTTGCAGAAGCACATTGCATGTCGAGGCTGCAAAGCGCATTCCGAAAGACCTAGCAGAACGCGAAATTGTGTTCAGCGTTGCTTGTGCTCCTTAAAAATTGTCAAAAAGCAACACCTTGTTGACAGCATAATCAAGATCAGTCAACCTTCCACCAGGTAAGAGGTCTACACCGGCATCACCTGAGTGCCGCAGACAGTCATCCATTATTTCGTCCATGACGAAAATAAACAAAAACGGTGAAAGTGGACAGCCTTGGCATACGCCGCTCATGATGCTGAAAATACCAGACAGTTCACCATAAACCCTAACCTGAGCTGAAATAAGGGAGTAAAGCACCAACGGTATGTTCACATACTTGGTCGGTACAGCCCTGCGTCTAAGCGACTCTAAAAGTGTAGATCGATCCACCGAGTTGAACGCACCTTTATAGTCGACGAATACAGCGACTGCTGATCGGCAGTACACATGACGCAGCTCCAAAATATGATGTTCACAAACATGCCCAGAGAAAAACCCTGGATACCAGAACCTTTGAAATGACTGGAGTGAAACTAATTCCCCTATGGTTTTCGCAAGAGATTCTGATAGGTTCCTTGAATATAGCAACTATAGTCGCGTGACCTCAGCACGGTGGAATGGTCTCCATTGTCCACACAAATTGAAACAACTGAGTCAAGGCCAATACTAACGCCCTTCTACTTTCATTGCAAAATGCCTGCACGATCCCATCTGGATCAGTAGCCCTATTACGATTGAGAACCCAAATGTAATTGTGAACCACAGTCTCAGTAGGTAGTTCCAAATCTACCTCTCAGGATGCCACATCACAAGTTTGTGG
>LUCH01002349.1:0-24709 GCA_013368495.1 Paragonimus heterotremus
CCCAATTCTCCAAAAATGTGTTTTTACCAGCGGGGCTGGACGCAGAGAGAACGCAAGGCTCGCGGACCGAGAAGTGTGGGAGAGTTGTATTTTTGACTATTGATTAGATCGATTAGGTTGGTTTCAAATGTTGGCTGTACATGAGAAGTTGAGGTGAGTGAAACGTGTGAATAATAATCAGAATTATGAAATAGAAAATAGTGTAGAAAACGTTACACTGGATAAATCCGAACCAGGAATGTGTGATAATGAATTCCAGCTTATTATCATATGTACAACTGTTCTGATGGACATAGGGTGGAGAACAGCTTTTCACTGTCCCGCAGCTTTCTAGCTGCAAGCAAACTATGCATGTAACAAAGGGCATTTTTGTGGTCCGTAGACAACTCGGCGTCACCCTTAAGGATCCATGCCAGTGATATATACCAGTACATGCAGCGGTACAAACAACAGCGTGGCACTGACGGCATTCCAAATGTCACACTCCGCCTACAACAACAGCAGTCGCAGGTGGCTTCTGCTAGCAGGTCGACCGTGTGACGCCTGGCTTTCAAACAGAACAGCTGTCGCACTCCGATAGACTTTCCTTTCAGCCTCTCTCAAAAATCCTCGATTTTTAATCTCACTAGAGCTCGCCAATAGTGCATATCCCTGTCATGACTGGAATTGAAAATCTGGCCACGCCTTAATTAGGGAACCATGTTGGCCACTGCACCATTTACATCACATTTGTCACGATCGAATTATCAACCACTTTAGCGTGTGAGTAATGAACATTTAATCACCTTCCCAGTCAGTGCGTGTTGGTTCCCAGTACTACCAGATCTAACTGGGGTCATTGTCAGTATGCTGACAATGACCCGAGTTCCTATAATAACAAGCAATATGCGAAATAAAACATAAACAGTGTAACCCAAAAATTTCTATATAACGAAACAGTATGTTACCTGGCGACGCATAACGGTAATCTTATGCGGTTTTTATGTGCAAAGTACCGGGTGCGTTGAAATCTCCCAGGAAAAGGATCTTCTGTGCTCAGCATGCATGATCACTCAATACTGACAATAGCCCACCATCCTCGGCCTGTATCGCCAAAGGACTCCTATAGACGCACGCAACCAACACTGTTACGTTCAGCAATTGCACGGAACAAACAACCACTTGAACGTTGGGTGTTATAAGTGCTCTGCCAGACCGTTGTTCGTGAAGGTGCGCAACTAGAATCAAGGATCTTTCTTCAGTCCTTCCATCTTGTCTGTCCGCTGGGTATACACAATATTCGGGTGTACGGAGGTTTTCAATGTTCACCTCCGGCTTCAGCCACGATTCAGTAACTGCTATGAAATTCGCATCTGTGGTGACCACTCGGGATTCTCTCCACTTATTTCCAACGCCGCACGCGTTAGTGCAGTCCACAAGTAGTCTCCCGTCACTTATTCTCCCTGAGGTTAACTCGAGGTTGTGAGAGGACGCAAGCTCGGACGCAACGTCTGAGGGCCTATCCATTTTTTTGGAGTAGTAGCAGTCAACCGTTTTTGAGTAGAACGGCCCTTCTCGGCAGCACCTACCGCAACTTGTTCTGATTGGCACGCCCATTCTGAGTCTTCGTGTCCACCCTCTAAGAAACTGCTGGATAGACGCAACAGTGTGCTAGCTTTGAAGAAGGACTCCTGGACATTACCTCTTTCAGGAGCACACGTGGAGATTTTCTCGACGTGCAGCCTGGGTGAGGGTAAATCTTTAGTTGGCTGTCTCGCTGGAAAGATACGTTATCTGGGGTTACTACAATTCCCCCTTTCGTAGGGTTTCTGATGGTCCCTGCAAATGACAGGAAACTGTCTCTATATAGAGGATTAGCAAACGCAACTAACAAAGGTCTAGGTTTGCGGATAGGTGAGTCAATTTTCAGCTATTCCCCCAAACTCAGAACCCTCTTAATTCTCACATGTTCTCAATTATTGACAACTCGCAACAGGTCGACTACATGGTATCTCACGGCGCGTTTCCGTTGTCGGTCTTTCCTCATTAGCGACTCAGGTATTCCATGGATTACGACGTTTCGACCTCTACCAGTGGCTACCTCACTGGCCTTTCCCAAGCGGGCAATGGTCCTATCCATGAAGCATCTACTATCCTGTAGTGACCTAAGTATCCCTGCCTGTTCATTCACCCTCTTCCGAAGAGTTGCCAAGGCACCTAGTACACTGACCCGTTCGTTGCCTGCCGATGTGGAGGTAGATGCTTTACGCTTTCTCCCCGGCGTTTTGGGATCTCTTTTTTCGTTTCCCCTGCCTTAACATTCTCCGACCTATGATGTTCCCGAAGCTTTTTCCATGCTTCATCAGCATCAGCCTGACTATATCTGAGGACGTGATCGACAAGCAGCGCAATTTTTCCTACCTGGCTTACAGTCTGTTCCTGATCATGTTGCCCACTGCTAGGCGAATCCCCACTCACGTTTCCTAGCCCCAAACTGTCCTCCAGGACCAACGGCGTTGAGATAGGATTGCCTAGGCCCTTATGCTCCAGGATGCAAGCGATACAAACAGGGTATACCCATTTCCGAACCAAATGTTCCGCGTATGGCATGTAAGCACGGTCTTCTAGTGTACTGCACTTTGAGTGAAACCAAACGTTGCACGTGTCACAACACATACCAGTCTCTACCACTTCCGTGGAGCACCTGTGATTACTGCACGGAAACTTATTTATCTGGGGCCCGATCATGTTATTATGAATAACTTCGTGAGATGATCTTGTGATTCTGGACATTACAGAACGTGATAACGAGAAGAGAATAAAAGCTAGAATTTATAAAACCTGATAACCAGGACTAATGTTATAGAAAAGCGGGGGAAATAAGGGACAACTAGGTTCAACTAATAAAAATCGACGCCCAGTTAGTCTTACTGGAGGTACGATGAGAACAACCAACCCAGCGCTCACCTGAGTTATTCTTGTCACCGTATACCAAGAAGCCTTAAAGCAATTCTTACCTACTGCTTCCTGCACCTTCAAATGTCGTTGATCAATGGCTGATATCTGAAGAGGCGGTCGATCGAACCTCAAGTGGTGAGTTGATGGGTGACTGCCGACACTTTCGGTAGCTTACAATATATTTCGTATGGCGGAAGTAACGTGGGCCTCCTTCAATTGTGCAATCCGGATAATAAGGAACAACACCCTCTCACGTTAGGAATTCAGGCAGCACGTGAAAGTAACGCATATGATGGGATCTCACAAGTCGAATGGACCAATGGAAACGGGACACTCAGCAGTCCACTCTAGGCAGATAATTTACCGCCATTTCGTAGATCAAGGGTCGTAAGGGAACTGACGTCAACCCAAGTGAAATCATCCATAGAGGGAACAAAGAGACGTCCAGGTGCTAAAGACGATAGTAAATAGTACGCCGAAAAGTTATTCCCTGCATGAAGCGGTACCACCGTGGGATATGTGGTGATTGGTAAGTAATGGGAAGGGAGATCAACTCAGACCGCTCGGTTTACATTGCTCATTGTTACGACTTATATGTACTAAGGTACATTAAAATATACCAAATAATGATGTACATTATAAATGTTTTGTCCAAATCCCAACACAACACAGGTGGGATCCAGGCGGTGAGACGAGAATTCATCAGTTGGAACGACAACGTCCTCGTTATCTGAGTGCTACCATGCTAGTAGTAGGACAGTTGGCCCGACATGGTCCTTTCATACAACTTGAATAACGCTACGTAGGTTGGTCATACCGTGTGAGCACAAACAGATGTAGATTACACAGAAGATCCATGTGCATTCATCAGCCAGAGTATATTTAGTATAAAATACATTTTTCATTAATAGCCCCAAATTATCTTGAATGTGCAACGCAGATGTCATTCTGTTGATCCAGTTTGTCTAACATAAACACGAAAAAATAGCCCTAAACGCGAGAAGTTAACCCCTTATGCCGCAAGATAGCCATATAACACCGCATGTCAACCTAACGTTTCGCAAACATGGCTGTCAATTCCTTAAAATAACCAGTGATACATGTATGTATGACGGTGACGTATATCAAACAGAAGTAACGGAAATCGCAATGGAAACTGTAATGAAATAAAATGATTATACCACGAGTAATTAATGACAAAATTGCAGGACCTCCTGGGCTTCAATGTTTCAGGGAGAAATGGAGATTAATGAATGGGAGAAGGAAAAATAAAAGCAAAAATGACATCTTTGCATTGCCGAAAGAACATAAAATAACAGGAGAATTTAAAACACAAATTAAAATGAACAAAAATTAGGAGTGGTCTTTCTGAATATTCAACCTGCGTCATTCCGTTTGCTTCAAAAGACAACATGATGCACAGCAACATAGTGCAATAACACCGATGGCATTCATGGCTGATCTATGTTTTGTAAATTAACTGTCCCTCCTTCTTATTCTTCCTATCCCCCTACCATTGCGGGCAATATGAGACCAGACTTTCATCCGTGTGCCTTTATTTTCCTGTGGGCCTTTGCGTAGACATGATTCACAACAAAACTCTGTGTTCACTTAAACTTTCAAGATTACGAAACTTTTATTAGATAAAATATCGCCAGATGCAGTCTTTAAAGGACGCTTTGCCCTTACTATCTACATAAGTCACGTGTAAAGCCACCTCAGTGTCTGTGGCTTCCTTTATGCACCAATCAACACGTTGTCATGCGGAGGGGGTGCTTGAACCGTGCTAGTACTGCATCCAGAAGAGCAAAAGTAGTATCGGGTCAAGAACGTGGACGATGGGAGAATTTTTTGTTCGGAAGTCAACACCTATGGTATGCTTTTTAACAGGATCACAAACAAACGCACCCATTTAGATATAGCATTGATCTCAGGACGTCACGGCTGCAGTGGTTGCTAATGCCCAGTTCCTGTTTGTTTACGGACTCATTTTATACCACAAGGAACTTAAGTGTTTTTCCCTATATTCCTCCAGGTTACTTTACTATCTAACGGCGTGCCCATGCCTCATTACTAGGTGGTAATGTGAGTAGTATAGTGCAGTCGCTTGTTATCACTACGGTGGCTTCAAACGAACCTGCCATGATTCTTCCGTAAGACCAACTTTTTCAATTGGACCCCAACTCTACGAATTGTCAAATATCATGGGCGGGGTACAGGTGATCGCATACGTCAGGTTCATGTTGTCCGACAATTGTCTTGACGTTTCTTAATGGATGCCAACTTCTCTACAGCATGACGCGAGGTCAACATCATGCCGATCTTTTGCCTCAACAGCGCATTCAGAAGTTCCGTTGAATCGGAGTCAGTTGTGGTATTGACAAACAAGTTGGGGGCGGATGGTTTAGAGTTTGACGTGGGGGCAGGCGGTGAGAAAGTCAACGGAGGAGCGGTCAGTGGAGGAGGATACCAAGTAAGGAACGTTTTCAGTTTGTGAAGATGTTGCAGATGGAGACGTACAAAAGAGAAAATTGTCCGAGAGGGAAAACATTGGAAGGAACATATGATGTCGGTGAAGAAAGAACAGCTGTGGAAGTTGTGGTGGTACAAAGTTCGGGAGATATCATTGTAGAGGACGACTGGGACGACGGCCCGTAGCTTCAGATAAACAAAACAGGTTGAGTAGGTCGACTGAAATAAGGCTATCCTGTGTGCACACCGAACGTCGCATACAAAGATGGTCCTATGTTGTTGCCATACACGAAAATCAGACTCGTCGGACGATGACAATGACAACAGTTTTTGGCGGGCTGCTAGACTGTGAGTTTGAAGCAAAACACGTAACGTGATTGGGTACCAGAATGAGCCTCTCCATCTTTGCATTAACATCAGAAGAGTCCAGGACTGATGTACTCTTCGCCTTCTTGGCACGACTCCAGGAATTCAACTAGTTGCCTGAAAACGACGAATTAAAGTTGCGCAACATCAATTGTTTGGAAGATAACGGTTACGCAGGATTCTGAAGACCTAAGTGGTTGTGCCGGTTGAAAACTGTTTGACAACACTGACAGTCTCCTGAGCATGAAGGGTTTGCCGCAAGATTTCCGGCTGATTTTCCGTTTGCTCGTGAATATTAAATATTTTTGACTGCATAAAGGAAGCATATACGGGCACCTACTGAAATGAGTGCATGGCATTCATTGGAACTTCTTCTCAACGTTACAACTGCCGGCATGAATTTTTCCTACGGTACGACAAACGTGACGATAAACCGCAAACCGATTGATTAATAATCGCAAATCTGATTGAAAATACTACGCATTCGTTAATGGAAACTCAAGTTTCCTCCAGATTTCAGATCACCCTGCTTCTTCAGATAACGTAACTGAATGGTTGTCATCGGAGGTGACTCACAGGAGAAACCAAAACAAATTCCAGTAGAAACAGCGTACAAAATGGAGCAACTGAAAACGGGTCCATAACCCGCCGCCAGTAAACGGGAAATGAGCTCATTGAAACAATCGGGCGCATGCGAAGAAGAGGGCGTGTCAAACAATACCAATAAGGACCGCTCCAACGGAAAAGCAATTAAGGTTATAATAGGAGAGAGGAAACACTTGTAAGAACTGGTGGTAAAAGGTACATACCGCTTGTTTACTGCACACAGCATAAACAAACGAAGGCGAATTTAGGACGGACCTTCTGCAAACAAACCAAACATACCTCAACAAATTTGGTGTCCCTCACCATCCCGAACATAGGACAACAAACCTACCGAGCGAGCTTCAACAGATCCAAGAGATATAATTTATCTCCATATTCCAGACTAATTTAACACCCAGCTGATTTCATTTCGAAATCGCCGCAACTAAATGCCTGATGTGGTTTCAGTGTTGTAAAGATCAACCAGCTATTGTCCATTCAGGCAGAGTGGGATCGTACATTTCAGTTTCAGCTTGCCTTCTTGAGGCCACCTTCCATTCCGTCCGCCACTTTCTGACACTCGTGTAATGTTTTTCATAGATTCATTTACATTTGTTACCTAGTGGTAATCCAAATGAGGAAACTGGGTCAGTGTGGATATAACCATAACCTATTCGACTGCTGTTAAAACATAACAGAAGCATGAATAAAAGTTCATTCACCGCTGAGTTCGTTGATTTGTTGGAGGGAAGAGGTGGACGATGTCAAAAAGTAGGCAGTCCGAAAGTTTTTTACATGGACCACATTTAGTGGTACAAGTTTACAATTTCAGTTTATTTTCCGAAGGTTGGCAGTTCCGTTGATATCGGTCTCAGTAATGGAAACCGTCTGAGTCTATCTAAATCTGCTCCTATTGGGGAATGTGTATGACGATGCATAGACTCTGTACATTTCGTCTTGGGGAAATCTGGCCAAAATCTATCCTGTCAAGTATTTATCTCTGTATATTCCACTATTGCTCTTTCTAAAGGTCAATTGTACTTCGACTCAGATGTTTCGTTTAAGCACGTCAAGTTGATAACTGTGCAACTAGCTATTACGGCATTTCAAGTTTTGGAGCTTGGCTCAGTTTTGTTGTCTTTTGAACTCCTGACTGTTCGGACGGACTCTGCTGAGAACGAATGTCACATTGAGTTTAATTGATCTTTAGCCTGTTCAGCACTAACTCGTAATCCCCCGGGAAACGATCTGTAGATCAAAGCAGTTGAGTCTGTCTCGATGCTTTGTTAAATAATACCTTGGCATTGTGGTCAGGTAATGTTGTGAATATTCGGGATAACTGTCTTATCGCCACGCATTCCTCAATACCTTCTTGAAGGATCGTACAGGAGAAGACATTGAACAATCGTCCACCAAAGATGACGTTCAAGTCAAGCTTGTCAAAATAGGCATTGTGGGGGACAAACCCACCCGAGCTTACCTTGGTTAAGTGACACATAATATTATATATTTTTGAGAGGTGTACGCTAAATGTCAGGCCTATGTTGCTTGCAAGGGTTTTCCACTGTTGGAATACCGTTCTCGTAGTGAGATCGAATTCGGGCTGTCCCCCCAACGGAGGTATTATGGGAGGTGCGTATTTGAAAAATTCTAGCTTCCGCATGGTAAATTGCAACCCCTTAGGTCAAGCGCATGTGGTATGCCTTAGAATATGGAAAAGATTCGCGACTTTGTCCATAGCTCGCTCTACTGACAAAAAAAATGTATTCAATATTTTCAAACCAAGTAGCCATGCGCAAAGATTATTCAGTTTTCCAGATCAAGGGGAAAAGCGTTTCTCAATGCCATATAACGTACAGCCTCGGCAGCGAGTAGAATAGAACAAACTGAAAACCGCAAAGCCTAAACAGCAGACCCAACCGATCATAAGCTGGAGACTAGGGTTGAAACCGTGTACATGCGCCGCGCATCACGCGTAAATGAAGAAAATACAGACTTACCACTATCAACTCCGCCAGTCGGTGATTACGTTTGTGGTCGTTTATTTCCACACACTTTACACTGGATATCTGACAATGAAAACTAGCCATTTTGGTCACAGTAAGTGATCCAAGGCGAACCCAAGAATCAGTCCTCTCAGCAGACTTCGGGAACAGAGTAGTCCTGGAGTTTCCGGACAACTATGAGGATCCGGTCGAAATGGTTAAGTCCAGGATCAACTGCAAGCTTGTGCCCATGTGGGGGTCAAACACAATACTGGAAGTAGCTCGAATCTGTCCCGCGAGCATCATTTAGCAGTTCGCGGCCAGTTTGAAATGCGAACCAAATTTCCTTGCCATCATTGTCTACCCACATTTTTACCCTATCGGCGCCCTGTGCATCAAAACTTATTTAATGGTACCGTCATTTGTAATCGAATAGTTTATTAACATGTCAAACCTTCTCAGCTGTCAGTATTATCTGCACGAAACACAAATTCAACGGTATTGGTGGCGCCGTTTCTGCACCTGACTGGTCGCATGCGCGCCATCATAATTAAAAAAATAAAGGATAGGACTTAGTAGAAGACACGAAAAACGTGCAACTGCAAACGTGCGATTCTTTTCAACTCCTCATTTTTGCTGACTTTTTGCACATGGAGTGGGAGGAATGAGGTACCGCTGACCTTGTCTGAAGTGAAATTAAAAGCACAGTCGTAAAGTAAACATGTCGCCCATGATCTCCCTGGCTTCACAATCGTCAAGAGAATAGCTGCTGTCTCAACGACACGCATGGAACGTAGTGCGATGAAGACGGAACAAGAAGTCATTAGGGAAAAGAGTCATTTCACTGGGTCAAGTTTCAACGAAATCCCTATCTGGATCAGTTTGGCGAGTCTTCGCATCTGCTTTTACCGCGAAAGTCGAACATAGTATACGTGCGAGCAGTTACTGACCTTCCAGCAAACAAAACTGCAATGCTCGTTTGCACGGAAAGGCTTGGAGAAAGGCTGACCATCAACTCCGTGAACACCAACTTGAAAAGGGTGGTCCTTCAATAACCCCGTGCAAAAGCGAAAAAAGCAATACTAGCGGACAAAAATGAAAGCGTTAACCATAGTAACAACAATGGTATATTTCTCAACGCATTTGTGAGAAACACACCCAGACGAGCGTGATCAGTATACACATTGTATTGTGAAAAGTATACCGTACACATAATGGTTAGTTTTACCATACACCACTTACAAAAATGAGGTAACTAAACAGATAAAATGAGGGAAGAAAATTCCAGTTCATGAAGGAGCATTCGGTTCATTTGCCTCTAAAACGACAGTTCTCAAACTTTCTAATTTTTCCGTAACAAATGTTGAGTAATTACATCAATTCTTGTTTCACAAGGTTAACGTTGGCCTTATATTCAAGGTCATGCCAGAGAAAGGATCCTTCGGGATGGAGAAAATAGACAGTCGGAGAATTTCGCCAATATTCGATGTAGACGGTTCCGGAAAAAATATATTGAAGCTTTTACCGAGATGAAGAACGATAAGAAAGCCCCAATTTTTGTGTGAAAATGGACCACCTTCTGAAATGGACTTCGTTATTTGCTCTGAATCGACGGAATTTCACAGACCTCGCGAATTGTCCCACCATTACGGGATTCTGATTGTCTGGACGTTATGGAATGTTGTCTCGGGTTAGAATTGATCGTGGAACCAAGAATGGAAAGCAAAATTACGTGATAAACGGGAGAACGTAAAATGACCATGTGAAGTATGACGTCCTGCGAACTGAACTGAACTGAACTGAATAATGGACCCTAATATTTTCTCACCGAACCTTTCATGTAAAACTTATAATTTTGTGTTAGTTAACAATATATATATCTTTATCAAACGGTTGTTATTGTGTACCGCGAAAAAAGATCCATTCACAGCTTTTCCTAGTATATGACTCCAGCCGAATTCCGATGTCGATTTAGTACAAACAGGCGATGTATAGAATGGGAAAGATGGTTAGCAACACGGGAAAATTGCCAGGTGGTCTATTAGGAGAGGGAGAGGCACAGATTTACATGTAATCATATGAGGCGAACGTGTTAAGTTATATATATCTTCCAAACAGTTTCAACGCGCACAGCAGTTGCATAGTAGTTGATAACTATACACAACTCGTACTCATTAAGTATGGAATAAGAGTGCACCAGGATGGTTTGGTTACTACTGAAGGGGGTGTGTATAATATTTCCATATGTTGGCTATAGTTCTGTTGTTCGGCTGCAAGTTTGGGACGTAAATATGCACGAGGTCTATTCTGCTGGAGGAATAATAAGCTTCAAAATTGAGAAATTCCTCAAATGGTGAAGTCGATAGCTTTGATCAGTTCGGCGTGTGTGTGGCGTTGTGTCATGTGATATGTGTATCCCCTCAGATGCTAATAGATTAGGTCAGGTGTTCAGATGTTATTAGTGCCGTTTTCAAAGATACCGGCTTCAGGCAGGCAGAGTATGAAAACAGACATGACGTTCCTTAATGTCAGGAAAGTTTCTAAGCTTCGTTTGAACTGATGTATGTTCTTACTGGCTCTAATAGCATGTGGGAGTTTGTTTCAAATGTAGGGAGATTTCACTAGGGAACAATTTTAGCGCATATTTTACGGGATCTAAGAGTTGTCAGAGTGAACTCTTTGTTCCTGATGTTGCATTCTGAGCTATGCTGAGGGTGAATCGCGAAGTTAACAGTGAATTTATTGCCATAAACTAGACTATACGAGTGCAAGATTCAGCTTAACACGCCGTAGCCAAAGAAGATCAAATTGAGGCATCTGGCAGCGTTCTCTGTAATTGACAGAAGACGGATAATTCACAAAATCTTTCGCGAATGTGCGTTGGAGACTTTCCAGAGCTAGTCTATCAGGCTTGCACAAGTGACTATATGTGAACGTGCAGTACTCAAGTTGGGATCGTACGCACAGCTTATAAAGATGTAGTCGAGCCGTTGGAAAAAAGACTGAGTGCTAATGTATCCAATCGTTCGTCTAGTTTTAGCTAGTAGGAAAGATATATGTTCAGCAAAACTGAGTGACTTCGGGTAACGTATGCACAGGTCGCGGACTGGGTAGTTGAAATACCACGACCGTCCAGCTTATAAAGTCCCCTGGCATATGACAACCGTGTGCAACGATGGCGGATTTATTGGCTGGGAATTTCATCAGCCAAGTTTGACATTAACACCCTGATGGCATGAAGTCCTCCCGTGTATTTCCTAAAAGAGAATTGAAATCTCCAGTGGGAAGGTGTAAACAATTTTGATGTCATCAACGAATAGGAATAATTTGTCATGTTCCATAACTTCACATATATCGTTGATATACATAAGAAAGAGCAACGGTCCTACGACGCTTCCTCGAAACACTCCACTGGTGACTGGTTTGGGCGTTCAACTGTCATCTCCTATTTTCACTATTTATGTGCCGTCTACAAGGTATCATACAAACCAACTGAGCAACGGGTCATGTATACTGGCAGTTGACATTTCGATCAAAAGATGCTTACGAGGCACACGATTAAAAGCTTTTTGCATATTCAAAAGTGTAATAATGGTTGCATTCCCTGAATCGGCAGGTTTTGTAACATGGTCAAAGACTTCCGGCCGGCACGTAATACACGAACGTTTGCTGAGGAACCCTTGCCGATAGTTGTTTATAAGATTTTGTGATAACAAGAATTCAACCATGTAACAATTTATTACCCTTTCCAACACCCTAGAACAAGTTAAATTATGATTAACGGGACGATAATTGTTGGTGTCTTGTCGCGAGCCGCTTTTTAGAACGGGGTTTGAATACAGAATTTTTTCATTGGAGAAGAAAGGAGCCTGATGTTAGAAAAAGTATATGGATAGTAAGCAAAAGGAGAGGAGTGTGATCCTCTCCGTGTTTGAGAGCGACACGGTGAATACCCTCTGGACCAGGAAGATAAGAAAGTTTGATAGCAGCTTACTGAGAGCGTATGATTACTGCATTCACTAAACCGTGGCTTAGGGACGTATTTGTTTTTACAGGGAGAAGTGGGGGCAATATATTTCCTTCAATGCTGAAGGAAGCAGCAAAATATGAATTGGAGACATCGTAGATTGTTACAGGATCATCTGCGGTAGTTTCTTTCCGTAGTGCAACTATTGAGATAATAGGTTCTCGTGTACAGTTTCCGCGTCTCCATAAATACATCAACTCAGAGCCCTTTTCTTTGCTGTTAAGTACACGGTTTTCCTCATTTGGGCGGAGCATTTTTGGTTTCATTTTCTATGGTATCAAACACTTAGTGCATTTGAATAATAAGGGAGAAACCACGTGTTTTCCGGTGCCGTGGTTTTGGACGTTTGAGTTTACACTGCTCTTTCGGAGTGAGAAGCCTGGCTTTACCGCGCACATTAATGCATTTCGATCTTTCTTGGGCTAAGATGTTCACGCAAAACCTGAGGTGTTCATTGGACACTTTGGTTGCAATGCTAGGGTCAGAGGTCAGAAAGAATGTGTTCCACTCTCAGGAGTTCAGGAGAGTGGTGAACATGTTCCAGTCGATGAATTTGATTTGGCAGTAACATATTATGTTCGAAGTTTTTACAGATTTTAAGTCAAACATGAAGTTGACCACATTGGGATCGCTTCCTGGAAACTGTTCTAGGACGAATACTGCAGCAGAATAGGTGCCTGTTGTAAAAATGAGATCTTAAGTGCGGTGTTCTCTGGTAGGTGCTAAAATGTGCTGGCGCCGTCCATTTATTTGGACGTATGCGAGGAACTCTGCTTGATTTACAGGGGCTGTGAAAGGGTTCCAAGAAACACTGAGCATATTGAAATCTCCACCGATCATTATGTACTGTGTGGGCAATGATGATACTTTATTCAGTTCATTAATAAGGTTGGTTATGGGTGGCGTCATAGTTGGCGTTAGGTGGACTGTAGACGCATCCTAAGAGTAGTTTACAGGATTCAGTTGATGCTGATAGCCACAAAGAGTCATCAGTACTTTAAATACACTGCCAATCTAGTATGTTTGTGGAATACTGCTCCCTTAATTAAATTAAACATCCACCGCCACGTCCTGTACAGCGATGCTTGCAGAACGTATGATAACCTAAAACACGTAGTTGGGTGTTTGAAGTCTCAGGGGTACACCAAGCTTCAGCGACCAGAATGATGTAAGGACTATATAGAAAAATGAGAGATCTAAAAATATGCGCCTTATTGACTTTTGAGCGTGCATTCAAAGACAATAAACTAAGCGCATTTGCCCTACTGGACAACATTTTTAGACCTTTTAAATGTCCAAAACAGAAGAGTCTCTGTGATTCGGGGGCTTCGGTGACGTCGCTTGTTCTGGTGCGATAATATTGAGTGCATTGATGGCTAATGGAGTGTCGCCTGCGTCTGAACCCACGACAAAAAGTTTTGGATAAGCGTTAGTAAAGTGTGGTGGGGCAATAAGGATATGAAAGGTGGACTGGACAGGGGTGGGTTTGAGCGGTGTGTAACGCACTAAAAAGGGTGAGGTTGAAATGGATTGGTCATACCAGTGCAGGTTGTCGGCGAAGGAATCACGGGTTGCATTTTGGCAAGCATTAATACTATGGGGGCTGTTCGTATTAAAAAGAGCGTTAATCATGGGATAAGCAACTCTGGTGGAAATAATGGGGTTCTGGTTAAGCCTTGCTTTATAAGATGCGTCACATGAGAGATTGCTATTATTAAGGACAGGCCGAAGATTTGGGGTTGGTAATAGATACATATTCTTTTCCTAAGTGTAGGGTTGGGTTAAAATGTTCATTTTGTTCCATTGTAATGTGAAGAAGGTAAGCACCAGCGACTCGCAGAATAGTGAATTGTGGGGTTTATTAAAAAAGTGCTCCATTGGTGGCCGGGTTTTGGGTTCTTCTGGGATAAGTTTAAAGTTGGAATGCCAGTGTGTGCCTGACTGGTAGATGGTCCGAGCCTTAGTTTTTCTGATCCAGCTACCGCGTAGACGGGCAGAGATCTAGACGTCCCACTTGATTCAATAGGGGATCATTCATTTACCTGCTGTTGCTTGCCATTTGATTGCTTGATAGGGGCCGCCATTTCGTGAGGCAGGTTGCTGGAACTGTCAAGATCTACTGTTAAGCTAACCGAGTCGGTGAATATGTTGTCCTCTGTTATGTCGTCTGTGTTTTCAGGAGAAACATTGGCCTACTCAGGTGTGCTAAGGCAAGGCGAAGCTACATACTCAGCTAGACCCGATTCGTTAGCCTTGGACACCATCGCACCTTTTTTGAATGCGTCTTGGGCCACATGCTTGGAGGTGACAGTGTTGCGCATTAGGCGATTTTGATATTCCATCCCAAGTGGCGTTCTATCCTGCATAATTCTTATCAGTTTAGGGGGGTTAGACTTGATAAAGTCCTGACATTGGATGAACTGTCTCGTAATTGTTTCGCTCTGGAATTTGAACAGAAGCGGGCGGCAGATCTTTTGAGTCTTCTTACGGAGACGGATGAAGGTATATGGTGTTGAGTCTATATTAGTAATCATCGTGCGTAGCTTTTTAATGCCATGCAATTGGAACATATCCGGCACATTAAATAGGATGGCATTATATGTGCAACGCATCCGTTTCGTGATTTCTGTTTTCAACTTGTTGAGAAACATGTTTGCGCTCACTATTTTGTCCATCTTAGGAATTTCCCGTACTTTGAAGATGTAGGATAGGGAGATAAGAGTCTCCTCTAGAGAATCGAATACAGCATAGCTTGTTTTTAGCTAGTCAAGTTCAGCTTCCAGCTTAGATACATTACCGAATAGTTCCGCCAATACATTGTCTAGGGGGATAGAACAGTTCTTAGTTAGAGGGGTATTGCCGGGAACCACCCGTTTATCTTCAGCCCCTTCAGAGGCAGCATCTTTGGAAGGGCGTTTATAAGTTCTGGGCCTACAGCATTTGCCTTTAGGTCGTTCAATATCTACTTTAGAGTTAGAACAAGTGGCTTTGACACCAGTCGATCTTGTCTGACTACCGGTTTTGGTCGTCATAATTCGTCATATAGGAATATTGTTTAAACATACGTGGACGTAGACTAAGTGTAAGCGGACTATACGGCATTAAAGTTGTCAATGATAACAATTATATGAGAAACATCAAATCGTATATAAGCATAGTAATCACTTGCTTTTCTCAAATCGCGCGCGAGCAGGCAAATGAAACTTTAGTTTTTGCTGAACGACAGTAAGCCTCAATTTGAGACTAGCGTTGTAGTTTTCGTACCGGCAGTGTTCACTATCGTTTCTATGCACAGAGCAGAAGGTGGAGATGTTGTTTCTTCAGACGTCAATCCAATGATCAACTCCCAAACACAAGCATGATTGTTGAGGACATATACTCGCCGAGGAACCGATTTGCGTGTTACCTGCCCTAAAGTCTACTAGTCGCCCATGTACAATAGTTTCCCGTTCCAAGAATCGCAACTGAAGAAGTCTGTTGGGGACACCTCTAGCAATTCGGAAGGCATTTCTTTAGCATGCTCCACTAGACATTTTGACAGATGATCTCACAACACTACAAACCTCGTTCCCTTTAAAGTCTCGCTTCCAATAATGACGAGGTCAAATTTTCCGCCTGTAAAACTTGGAAATATCCTTCCGAAAATCAGAATTTGTTAGGGCCACAGTGGCCGCAATTCGCGGCGTCAGGAATGCCATCGAACCTTCCGCAGGGTTGCTGACTAACACACAGGCGTTGAAGTCACACCCGTAGCCGCAAAGAAGGACCGTCATACCAGTCCGGTAGAACGGAGAGAGATAAATTCTACAGCCGCCCATAATCCGCTTACCATCCTAGGTCTTGTCTCCTGAGCATTTCCTAGCACCCTCCTTTCTCTCTCCCAACACGAGGAGACAAGGACTAAGTTATTAAGTGCATGTAATCGTGTATCGCTGTTTCAAGTTTGATCCTGTGACAATCCGACTCAACCATGCCCCCCTAAGCGGTTATCCCTGCTTATTCTACCGCTTCTGTTCATAGCCGCTAATCGCACCCTGACTCCGATTTTTTATTGTAACGCATCACTTTGATAGTTGTTTGAATAGTCGCTCGCTTGTTATTGCACTTTCCTCAAGTGGTGCGTGTATCACCTTCATGCAGCTTGACCCGTTCCCGTTGTTTTTTGACCTCTTGATCATTCGGAAGAACTCTGTTGGGCACGAATGTCATATTGTGATTCTAATTCATCTTCAGGCTGTTCTGCAGGAAATTTTAGTCCACCTCCGAGAAAAGATCCCTAGACCTAAAGTGTTGGGGCTGTCTATTTATTCATCATGATATTTCGCTCAATCGTGCCGTGGTATTGTGATCCGACCTTGTTTTGATTAACCGGGATTGCTAGTTTGTGGCTACGCGTTTCTCGGTCTCTTTGTGAAAGACGTCACAACACGTTAGACGGACAGTTTAGTCGTGTCACCCAACCGCATACCTTCGATTTCACTGAGACGTGACTTCTATGTGACACCAATGTCGGCGACTTGAACTTCTCCGGATATTCAGTTCACCGAGCTCATCTGTTCGTGCCGCGCAAACTGTGTACTTTTTCTTCCGCTATCCTCTGTGCAGATTATGTCGTATCCCGGAAGGTCGCTCCCACTTGTTCGCAAATCACAGCACTACAAAAAACCCGGAGGACCTGAGTGCTTTCCACACCATTTAAAATAGGTGTAGGCTAGAAACCCGCACACATATTAAGGTCGTACAAGTAATAATCCCCCAGAAATCCCGTGCGCTAACTGGGAAAAAATAAGCTCTTCTTCCGCGGCCACTTTACCGAAAGAATTCTTCAAACAACCTTGTTTTGGCCGAGTTAGTGGAGGCATATTGTTGAGCAGTCTACAACGTTGCGCAGCCGAATTGGTGCTCCATCATACCACTGTAGACCGCTCGGTAACAACTCCTCACGGCTGAGTTTTGCCGAAGACCTTTTACAAAAGGTTATTTAATGCGGTGTGATAGGTCCTGCCGAGATCGCCTCGGGATTCTCGAAGGGGCTGAACCCCTTCAAGGGCTGTTTGAACAGGCATGCCTGGTTGTCATTCTCCATAGTGCATGAAAAGAAGATACTGACGTGCCCATCTTCAGATCGGTTGACCGGAACTTCCCGGCCAGCTAGAAATCAACCATTCTAACCAGCGCTTCACGCCGGATTGTGGAGCGTTCATTAAAGCGCGCCATCCCCATGCGCCCTTTGTCAAACGGCCTTCCATTCCCCCTAGTATGGCTTCCTTTCTAAGCAGTCGAGCGTAACTAGCGCGCTTACCTTCATGGAAAATCTGACGGGACCAGAAGACAACGACCTTACCACTGATACTATCTACTGTAATTTCTTCAAGGCTTTTGACCGTGCCCCATATGAATCCTTCTACAAGGGCTGGAGGCTCATGGTACATTGCTGGACTACCTCTCTTCTTGGTACTAAAACTTTCAGAGTTAGGGCGGGTCCAGACGTTTAGTCTCCCTTTCGTGGTTTTTGCGGGGCTTCCTGGAGGAACAGCACTTGGTTTTCTGCTAACCTTCATTTATATCAACAATGTTCCAGACAATGTGGCAGCAATTCTGTTCCATATGCCGATGGCCTAAAATTGTGAAATTCCAGTTATCATAAAACGCTGCAGGTTGATCTTGGCTTGGTTAACCGGCAGTCGGACGATTGCGGCACTTCATTGAATGAAAACAGGTGCATAAACCCGCCTTTCAGTGGGGACCCCAGATATTTCTCCGTGGTTCACACTTCGCTGCACACAGTAGGTACCAAGAAGAGCAATCTGATGAAATATCTAGGCACCTGAATGTCGTCTAACTTGTCTGTGGTGTATTATCATGAAACGGCGACAAGTTGGGGTTCGCCACTCAGGATGATTAAGCGCACTTCCCACCGCATAGACAAGAGGAAACGTTTCAAACGGGGCTCTTATTAGGTTGCTATTCGCATATGCTAATCAGCCTGCGCATACCGGCTTGAAGAACGACATACCGGTTGTCGATTGTGTTCAGCGTATGGTTGCTACACTGGTTTCGGGCTTGATAAATGTCGTGTGCGGGTTTCGAACTGAAAGTTGGAATATCTGTCCACTCGAATTTTGACGACTTTGCGAGCATTTACTTCTCACACGCTTTTTATTCAGAGTGCACCTAGTGGAAGAGCTCTTTATCAGACCGACAGATAAAAATCAACAAGGGTGTACCAGGAAGCTCTACAAGCTCCGCCCACGCACCTTATCTGAGCAGCAACCCTTTCATTGTAGGATCGTTAATCACTGGAACCACTTCTTCCCGGGGTCGTTAGTTGCATTTTCACGAATGGTTTTGAGGCACTGCTGGATTTTCCATAGCTGGAAACACAAATAATCTTAGTCTGCTCTTGGTGTTTATTGCAATCCCAAAAGCGGTGGCACGCCCTGTTTTCAATGAATGCTTTCACGGTCAACTGACGCTCGTTTTACACCAAGGAAGACAAACCGACTGCATCCGGGTATATTGAGCACCTGCTCCGATTCCCGTATGAAATGAGTGAAATATTGATTGGGCTGTTTCGTGCAAAGTGCTGGTGGTTGCCTTCGAGATCCCGGCTGACCGTCTGCAGCCAAGGGTTTATGTAAACATTTCGATCAGGTCTTGTCAATAGTAAACACCTTTCAACATAATTGTGAAACGCACATTCGGCTGAAGTTCGTCGAAGATGAACAACGTACGTCTAACAGTACTGGTGAATGTTATGAATAGTCCCCGAGATGTGTACCCATCATAGAATTACTTTACAAGCTGAACTCAAATTAATTTTGGGGGTCAAGTCCGATGGCCACCCATCGCTGACTCTGATGTTCTATAAAGCGCAATCCTGACCCCTTTCCTGTTTTCTTTCAGTACTGCATCCACACCAGTAGGCAATCACACATTTTTAGCCAAGTATACAGACGATTTGGTGCTAGGCATCGAACACCCGACAAAGTATTTTTCGCCATATTGGACAATTTATCCGAGCTGGCAAGTTGGTCTGAGTTTCGTGGTTTTTCTCCTAACACATTCAGATGTGTTGATATTTCACGTTCATCCAAGAAGGGAAATCACTGCGAAAAACTTTCTAACTTATGCTGCTTCCTCCAGCAAAAGCAAGGAACACTCACCCCGACCGCCTTCTGACAACTGTTGGGATTACTTTGATTAGTAGTGTGACGTGATCATTTCGGGTTGTCGATGTTTTCAATGGATTTCGGACGCCGTCCTCCTATGTCTGGCGCTTACTTCATCTTTCTTTCTCCTTCACTTGTGACCCCACTGGATATACTGCTCACCCGTTTTACTGTCAAAACTTTGAACTTTTTACCAGATCCCTAAAACGTCCATCTCGTTGCAGTGAAACTCTCCGTAAACAGTTAGTTTTTTCTATTCTTTCTCAGCATTTTGAAGTATACCAACAATCAACAACAAAAATCCTTTCCGATACTATCCACTTCTTGCGATCAGATCTCTCCGAGGGCGTTCCCGTGCTTTCCATTAAATCCCTGGACATATATCTGTTTGCATGCACCCGGCTGTTGTATTCCTCCGTTATTACTTGTCAATCTTGACCTCTACGCATACTTCACTTTCTCACTCTTGGCCTAGCCTCCAACCAAAATTAACAGACTTTCACAATTAATGATTACTGCAGCCGTCTTCAACCGGTGTACTGGTAAATTTGTGACCTGTGCACACTTATTTCGATGTTATTCATTTACTAGAGAAGTGCGTGCGAAAAAAGCTGGAAATTCGCCACTCGGGGTGCATGGTGCACTTTACTGAATTGAACTGATTCAAAAGTAAACAGATAGCGAATAACGGAACAGTTTCACTTCGCAATCAAAAGCGGGTCTCCGTAGTACTGAAGTACTAAACCCTGCAATTTGAATAGAAATCAATTTGGCGTCTGAGTTGTTGAACAGAAAAGCTGTCTGAGACACCACTATGATGAGTACAAATACGCCATAGCGTCTGAAAATATGCTTGGCTCGAACCTAGGGGTAATTTCTACGTAACAGTGATAACGCGGCACGCTTGTTAACAGAATACTTGTGTAATTGGTATTGTACACATCGTGCTCATTCGGGCAATAAAATAAGAATAATACGCAATGCTTGGTTGTGAATTACGATCACTTAGATTAATCAGCGTCAAACCAAAAATGTTGGGCTGGAGGTGATCAACAAAGAAACACGCAATCGTTAAATGCGGATGGCCGTGTAAAGTTGTCGAGGCAAATCTGTGCAGGTGGAGGAAGTTGCAACTGACACATCCTTCAGAAAAGTGTGACGGCAATAGGGCAGTAGTTTATCAACGACCACGAGAAGTCCAAAAGATTCATCTCTTGAGAAGCTTCTAATAAACTTTAGATTTCTGGTTTCAATACGTTACTGAAAATGTTTCGATATAAAACGGATTCATGGGGGAGTCGGAAACACAAGTACAAATGACAAACAAAAAAATTTTGACGATTAAACGACACCGAATACTCTGCTGCTCTTTTAGGCATTTTGATCTGTTAACATCTGACGACAGCTGTATACTTCACCGTTATGATATTCCAAGGCAAAAACGAGTTGGAAGCGGCCGTTTGGGCGCGGAGAAAGGCTTCCTCACATTTTTTGTGAAAAATTAAGGTGCATATTTCAGGGCAAATATATAGATTTTATTGGGTATGTCAGTTGTGTTTCAGTGGGAAAAATCGGTTATACGTAAGAAATGCTCATATTTGCTTTGTCGCATCATGTTGACCTTTGTAATCGATTTTGCGTCTTGAAGCTGCTTTCATTGAAATTTTCATGGTGGAATGTATATTACTATTTTGCAAAAACTCTCAATCTTGCGTGATTTGCGGGGCAAATTAAGTTGCAATTCCTGGCCACACTATGTTTATATTACGTTCCACCCCAAATAGCAAGGTGTATTATAGTGGAGGCTATGCCACCACGTTTGTGGGTTAGCTTTATATCTTAGTCTTGTGTTCAATCTGCTTTCTTGTCAGTTTTTCAGGTAGAAACCGGTCGACGAAATGTTATTTCAAAAACCCATTGCGCCAGACATTATCACGTGGTTATTTCTATTTACCATATATATGGTATGGCTAACTTGGGTAATATGTCACACACTACCATTGACAGCTAACGTGCTGTCTACTTTATTGTCTTCTGTTTACGTTCGAGTGTTGTTTGCCACTTGTGCGCAGCTCAGTACTCGCTTATCTGACGGTTAATTATCCACTTTGTTACTCTTTATTTCTTCGACAATGACGTTGATTCCACATGTACCGTTGCAGCTAAAACAGTTCAATCTTCATATCATGGATAACTACTAGTTTGGCGATTGTTGATATACGTTTCTGCCAGCTGCAGATTGCACTGATGGTTATCGGTATGTGTTTTAATTTATTTCAAATTCCAGGACGCAATCCCTGGCACTCCAAGTTTGTCAGACCATGGGTCACCAATGTGGCTTGATGTTGACGAAAGTATACGTTCCATCATAACCATCACAATTAAAACATTTTCAGAACGCAGGGTCAACTATGAAGGCCAACATGATGCCTTTATCGAAAAAAACTGTCTTCTTAACAAAGGTGCAAATGTGAGCTTTTCTTACGCACAACAGATTTTTCCATTGCAACACAACTAACATACCCGTTAAAATCTATGTTTGTTCTGAAATATGCACCTTGCTATTTCACGAGAAACATTGGGGAATCTTTTTCCGTCTCCAAATCGCCGTTTCCTACTCGTTTTGGCTTTGAAACACCATACGGGCAAACTACACAATTGCCCATCTGGCGAACGGTTAATAAACTTTGTAATATCGACAACGGTTTGTTAGGACATACAGAAATATCCCGGATATCGGTAGCCTTAAGTGAACAGTAATACTGCCTAAATCTGATTTCAGCTTGTCTTAGTCAGCTGACATGCCGACTAGAATGAATCTGCGTTTAGTGGGAGATAAGTTCTTGTGTGGCACTTGAGATGGATATGGAAAGTATACATGAGGCAGCGTTACTACGTAAAGTAAAAGGATGGAACAGGCATGCAGGAGTGCATTTGAACTTTTGATGGGGTTCCGTGTGAATGATAAACTCTTCAAAATAGATCATAACAATATTGGCTAACAATGGTTGTAGAATGAGGATGTCCGAATAACTAAGAATGATGAGTTTCATCAGTCAATTGCTCAGCTAAATTGGAGACTTCATTACAGATGCAGGTATTTCCTATAAACAGAAGATTTTCACGCAGGTTACTCAATAATTTCGAAGTGCTGTTTAGTAGCTTCCACAAACAGTGAAATCCGCATTCACCCATATCAACGTTGAAAGTCTGAGTTTCAGAAGTGCACACTTCATAATTTGACAGTATGTTAAACAAAGTAAGGTACCGCATAATAGTGCTCATGAGCTTTAAAAAGAAACCGATTTCTCTGAAAACAAGTAACTTATTTCTCGCGTGTGCTTGTTTCATCACTAAGTAGTTATTGCGCGGAGTGCCCCGAGATTTCCACGAATAAAAAGTAAAATCCTCATTGCATAGTTTGCAGCCCAGACCGAGCTAAAGTCGGGGTGAGAGTTCCAGAATTTACGTAGTGTGCCATACTGCGAAAATGCAAAATCTAGAAGAGATGTTATATATCCTCCTGCGAAACCGAAATGGTTTGAAATTTAAAGCTATGCCCCGTTCACCGTAATCAAATGAACGAACTTATGCAGACGGACACCTACTAAACGAGCGCTGAAAATTTTCTTGCTCACCGCTAGCGCTGTCGCATGCGCCGAAGAAAGAAACTTACACGATGTATAAGTGAAGGGTTGATGCATGCGTCACACAAAGCACGTCTTGCGCCTTCCTGTGTAGTCTTTAAAAGCCCCACAAATAAGATTTTATGGTTCACCATTTTCGTTCACGGGTAATTCAGCAGTCCTGGAGTGGAAAATGCCCAGAACACGCCCAGCTACACATGCATCAGCGGGTGTGCCGTTTTATCACTGTGAATCGGGTAGTGTCTTGCGAAGGTACGAAGAAACATTACGCACCTAAGTATTGGAATCCTTTTGCTATCTGAAGTTGTGGGAGTTGTGTACAGCTAATTCACTCTGACTACGAGATGCGGTAGTAACCGGACACACCGAATAGTGTGTGAAAGAGATTTTTGTTTCATTTGACGACAGTTTGGGTTCGCAACTTTTATAATGCCGTAACCGTTGTTCAAAAACATAAGCAAAATAAGCTGTCTGAGAACATCATCATAAATAATAACATTAGCAGCTGATTTGGGCTTTTGAGACATGATACTCCAACTTGAAAACACAAGGTCTGTCGACAGAATAGAATGATAACCGAGGCATCAGTGGGCCGGGGAAACCGAAAGATTTAATTTTCCTCAACGGTAATTTGTCCGAGGTACAAGCGACTGCTTTTTGCGTATTTAACCATGGTATGGCTGCAAATTTGCAACCGACAGTTCCGGTTGCAAGGTAATCTGAAGGTAAAAGTTATGAGTGCCGCTCGAGTGCGTGATTATGAATCTGTAAAGCGAACCAGTTATTATGAACTCAGACGGTAAGAAATCGGCCATGGTGCTACGTA
This sequence comes from Paragonimus heterotremus, assembly GCA_013368495.1. Taxonomy (NCBI): domain Eukaryota; kingdom Metazoa; phylum Platyhelminthes; class Trematoda; order Plagiorchiida; family Troglotrematidae; genus Paragonimus; species Paragonimus heterotremus. The sequence goes on from LUCH01002349.1 coordinate 24,018, forward strand.
AACTTCCTTTCATAATCGTGTAATCAAATGGAGCACGACTTATCGGTTCACCGTTGCTGAAATTCTGTCGTCAAATTCACCACCCACACCGTACATAAATTCCTGGACAGGCTATCAGCAGAACTACAGCAAGAACCCAAACAACAAATGTTGCAAAGACAGTTTATTGAATTTTTCCCGATTGAAGTTTATGGTCAAGTCCACGTTGTCACATCGTTGGAGGACTTAACGCCGCTGAACCCACAAGGGTGGGGTACACGCGTACGGCCATGCATAGGGCTTCGATGGATGTGAGCATGTGGTAACGCTGGTACAAGGCCAGAACTACTGAAAAGGAAGAGAGTTTTGTTGGTTGCCATTTAAGGTAGGTGACATCAATTGCGATTAGATCAGGTGAAAGCCATGACCTGGAAGTTGTTGATGCGAATGAACGGTGTGCGGTTTATGCCGGTTGCATCGTAATGTGCTGTCCCATTGTTTCTAAGACACAGCTAGACGACGCTTGAAGTCGACTCTGTAGCCGTCATACCTCACAATTTCACGTGGTTTGTGGGGGTGCACTTGAATTTGTAATTTCCTATCACGTTGCATTTGCATTGCCGAGCAGACATCCCAACCATATGAAAACACCGCGGTATGTGAGACAGGAAAGAGGGGAAGTGTGCATGGACTTCAACGGTTCACAGGTTGAT
>LUCH01002349.1:26044-68005 GCA_013368495.1 Paragonimus heterotremus
ACTACGTTCCTTAAGCTCCCTCCATTTGTTGCTAATGCTGCAGGCATTCGTATATCAAAACTGGAGGTTCTTTCCATGCAGCCTTTGCCCTGATATCTTTATTGTGTCAGTACTCCCCTCGGGCGGAGGACCCGAGGGGACTGGCCGTTTTTTTTGAGTAGCTCTTCTGTCCAACACCAAAACCTTAGGCTCCACTACTTTTTTAAGGTTTCCAACTTCTTTGACCACAGCAATCCTAACGCTTTCCTTTGGCTCCGTATCCCTTTCCTTCTGCGCTGTCTTCGCCATTGGTCGGGCGACATCCTCAGCAGCAACTGAACTGTGGCAGATAGCTTGACTCCCTTTTAGGGGCCTACATGCAAGGGCAACCCCTTTTCCGTGAGGTTTGGCCTTAGTTGTTACCAAACTCGCGGTTTTTGCCGCTCTTACTCTACTAACTGAAGCTTCCTGGCTTCCCCGTGTTCGCTTTCCAGTCGGTGAATTGGTTTTGTCGTCGGTTATGTGAAATAGCACAAAGCTTGCATATATATCTATATCAAACCTATTTTAATCAGTTTACCGCCAAATCGCTCAACCTATTCGAAGATTGACTGTCGTTGCAGTTGTTTTGTTTTATTGAATGGGATAGTTTATTTGAAGGTCTCACGTCGAATATACCGCCCCATTTGCTGGTCCTGTTGACCATGCCTGAGACGGACGCAGGTATATTTGGGGCTCACACTTTTGCGTCGTATTGGTTGCTGTTTGCGTATCTGCCGGCGAGTATCAGTTCTCATGATGCTTAGGCATTTCAGTATCTTATTTTTTGCTCTGCATGTTAAGGTGTGCAATTAACATGTTTTACTGCACGGACCGAGAGTCCAGATATCAGGGCCAGTACGTCCTTCTTTCTGATGTCATTCTTGCGTCAAATTTTCTTGAAGTCAATCGTGGAAAAGTTGATGTAACATCGCTTTTTGTAAATCTGAGGTGAAGAGCCTACGCTAGTGCAAGTGTTACGCGGATGTCAGCTTGTTACTGCTTATAAGCTTCAAAACTTTTCTTTTTTTGCTGCGTTACTGTGTAACCATCTAACAACTTCAGTCGTACTTCTGTCCCAGATAAGGGCATCTTGCTAGATTTACACGAAGTTGTGGTTGAGATCTCCTTTGCTAGTGAATGTATAGGACTTGCAATTCACTACGTTATACTTTAAGATCCTGCGTATGCATTTTCCCAAACTTTCTGAAGGTCGCAGTTGGTCATAAAGGTGATATAGTCATTCCACTTTTTCTGATTTTAAACCACTAGAAGTGCATGCCCGTCGACACAGGCGGTGCGCATGGCTGCCTCCGAAACCTAGTGAAATATTCTGACAGTGCTCCACGCATTGCCAGTGAATCAGCAGTCATCACGCCAAGCAGTGATAACACTAACAAAGTGACCAATACTTATGAGTAATTGTCATACCGCTATGAGTGGAACACGCCACAATTTAAATCTAATGAACTCAGCAAGCCACTGGGCTGGCTCATAAGAGGGTTGCGTTGACCGTCGGGGATATTGGTCTCAGGGTTGTGTCCGGTTTACGAATACGCCAGGCTCAAGTAGGTTATGTCAATTATATCCACTGGATACTTAATGTGTGAGTGAAGCCGCAAGCGGTACAACGCAAGCCGCTTGTGATTAGTGCTATGCGCAGGCGTCCTTTGGCTTCCGTCACTGTGACAAGCTAATCCGAATAGGTTGCCAGTAACCATGCATATGCAAGATATCTCTGTGTTAGACCTAGTGTCATTAAATTGATATGACTGTTTAGCTTCATTCAAACATCTAGCAGGGTGATGGGGGTTTCTTGGTTCTGTCCACTGACGTGCTTAATATGCATGACTCGGGTGGTGCAGCGGTCGAAGAGTCCAGCTTAACTTCAAGCTGTCAGGATACAAGTCGTTATGTCGCGCCAAGGTCCATTCTCTTCGTGAATAAATGTAGCGGTTGTCAAAGTTCGCGAGAATTCATTCCATTTTAACTGTCAGAAGGCAAACGATCTCCCCGTTTTGTACAAACCACAACAGGACTTCTGCTTAAAGTGGTTGACTCTCGTAGCAATTTTAGCGGAGACATTGAAAAAGCCTAAGTAGTGGGACATTTTCATACATCACAGTCGGTGCGTTCTGACCACGTGAGCGTCTAACTAATTTTGATCATTCAGACTTAGTGGATGTAATGCATTAATGATTTAGACTGATTGTTGGGACCTACATAACAAGCAGTGCGGCCGCAAAATGTGCGTCTAAATGATACCGCTTCTCCCACTTACAGCTGCTTGTTCCTGGCAGGTGAATACACTAGTGTCAAGTGGTCTGGCATTCGCCAGACATTCCTGTGGGTTTCGTTGCCCCAGCTCTTTGGTAACTCAGTCGAACAATAAATGTTTGCTCTATTGAAGCCGAATAGCTACTATATACCTTGACGTTTCTAACTAAGCTAGTCTAGTGGGTCATAAGCAGGAGAGAACACAAATTAGAGGGTGTGTTTCTGATTGCTCTGAATACTCTATGAAATTGCTTTTTGCGTACACTTTGGATTGTGTACTTCGTTGGCGGTTAGATATGTTCTATTCGCATCCACAGAATTCAGGCGTTGTACCATTTTTTTACCTGTCGTAGGTGACTGCACAAGTTACTGATAAGCTTAGAAGTTGATACGACTAATGTTCTACCAGAATTTATGCATCCAAGGTCCACAAAAGTCAAGACTGTCGTGGCCAACTCGTGATGGTTCTGTAACGAATACTATCAAGTAAACACACTCGTGGATTGGAGCAAACGTACATTCAGGATGGTTAACACGATTGAAGTAGTCCACGGACACGTAGCGTCAGGGAATAATAGATTGCTGTAATCAAATTAGCGAATCAAGTGTGTTGCAGCCGATAAGAGAATCAGTCAGATGAGGAGAGTAAGGAACAAAAGGGACACGACAACGGAAGTTACACTAGTCTAGTGGATCATGAACCGGGGAGAACATGAGTTGGAGGTTGTGTTCCTGGTTGCTCTGAATACTCCATGAACTCGCACCCTGTGTGCACTTTGGTGTGTATGCCTCATTGGAGGAAGTTGTATATATTTTATCCGCATCCACAGAAAAATCAGGCGTTGTATTTTTTATCTGCGGTTTTATCCGATCATTCTGGTGAGTGGTAATGTGTACAACCATCGCTTGTTTTGACTTTTGTCGAGTTAACTGAATGCTGTTTGGCTTGTAGCTACAAGCCGATCTGTTTGATTTTCTGTTCTATTTCCGTCTAGGCTATGAAGACGGCGTTGAAGAGCGAGTCATTAACGAGGAGTACAAAATTTGGAAGAAGAATACTCCGTTCCTGTATGATATGGTAATGACCCATGCTCTGGAATGGCCGAGTCTTACTGCGCAGTGGTTACCAGAAGTGACAAGGTTAGCTTCATTGGGCTTCTCTGTGCTCTTTTTCCATCCTATTCATAATAGCAACAATAGCCACAACAAAGTAATGGGCATCAGTTCCACATTATTTTCGACTCTTCTTTAGCGCTTGTTAATTTAGTCGTGTTCCATTCCGTACATTTTTCTGTTCAGTAATATGAACTCGCCTTGCGTAGAGTAACCACCATTATCTGTTACGGTTGTCCCAAAGAAAATCTACGATACAGTTATTTTATATCAGTGACCATATGCTTCTGAGTATTTGACACGATATTACAATTTCAAGATCTGCAACAATCAGTTCCCTCGAACAGTTTGAACAAAGCAGTTAGAACTCGAACACTGGTAGATGCAAGCATTTCGTATTGACTCGTCAGTACCAAATTTACAATAACACGGGTGTGTTTTTTTTTTATAGCAAACAACTAGAGGGGTTGATAATCAATAAGCGGGTCAGGATAGGTCATTACGTCCAGGGAAGGGTCAAGTTCACGAACAGTTGTTTCTGAACGCAAAGAGCTGGCTTGAGTCGGTTGATTGCGACTGCTTCGGCAAACCGTAAGAATCTTGGGTTAAAATGACGTAACAGGACTCTGAATGCACAAGGCGGATCGATAGTGTGGCCAGTGGTCAGGACGTGTCTAGCGACTAAGGAAGCTGGCTGTTTACGCGTTTCAACAACATTGCCGCTCTCCGGTAACACGGACTTCTGCACCCATTTAGGTAAATGTTCCTTCATTCTGGAGCTCAGGCATCTCTCGGTTCTGCCTGTGTAACTTTTTCCGCAGTTACATACAACTGGGTAAATACAATGTGAAGTGGCACCGATAGGCTGATCTCCTTTGACTGAAGGCAACGGTAACTTCGTAGTCCGGGCGATTACACGGAGTTCAGCTGCATTGAAAGTTTGCTTAATCAAGTTCCTCAATCGTTGCGTTGTTTGGTGTATGATATAATCACCCTTAAAAGGCAGCTCTATGTAAACCTTCTTTTTCTCTACAGTAACCACCTCTTCGGATGGTACTTTTTGTCTACTGTGCCTATCTATGAACCTTCTGGGGGTAACCATTTGACTGTAGGATAGAAGTAATCATATCTAGTTCTTCTGCAAGACTGTCATGCGTACAAATTCGCCTTGCCCGTGTAAAAAGCGTATTCACTAGTGCTCGTTTATGTTGGACCGGTGTGAAGCTGCTGAAGTTTAAGTATTGACCGGACCACGTAGATTTCCTGTAGACAGTTCTTTTAACGGAACCATCTTCTCGACGACTTATGGGTATGTCTAGAAATGGTAAGCAGTTGGTGACCTCAAATTCACAAGTAACCTTCAAGTTAGGGTGACAACTATTTAGACGTTGCACCAGGTTATCTATCACCTGTTTAGATTGACTGAATATTAATGTGTCGTCGACGTATCGCTTGTAATATGACAATTTTCCTATCTCCGTAGCTAGCTGCTGTTCAATTTCTATCATAAAAGGTCTGCTAACATGGGACCCAGTGGGCTTCCCATAGCTACTCCGTCTATTTGACGGTAGGACTGCTCGAGAAAACGAAAACTGACATTCTCGGTACAGAGCAGCAAAGTTTCTCTTAATATGTCAGTCGGGAGTGGCAACTAAATGGGACTCATTTCAACGAGTTCACAAATACAGTCAATCGTTTCGTGTAACGGAACATTTGTGAACAGTGACTGAACATCTACAGAGCACATCAGTTCGTTAGCAAGATTGATTTTGTCCAAGTCACTAACTAATTCAAAAGAATCCTTAATGGAGTGTGCCTGAAATTTTTGTCTCAATGGGGTTAAGGTAGCGACTAGCCAGCGTACCAATTTATGGTAAGGGGAATTCGTCATTGCCAATATTGGCCTAAGTGAATTCCGCGTCGGTTAGATTCCTTTCTATCCTAGTTATGGGATTTCGGTTTCTTGTCGACCTTGGTAGCCGAACACCTAAACCGTTGACCCGGATTACCAACATTATCACTAGCATCAACAACTAAGTAATTTGGTTGTCATAACTGCAAAATAAAACTGTAGCGATAACCCAACCTTTCAACGAAAATCGCATTGTCATGAAACCACCTGGAACCCCCAATCCCCGAAAAATCCACAAAACTTCCTCAGGTAAAATGTACAGAGAATTACAATGACCTTGAGAAAAAGGGGTTTCCATCGTCCTCTAGACACGCTCCAGACAGTCTGATTGCTTTGCTCATGTCTGGGTCGGTATACTGAGTCTATGAGGTACTATATCCCAAATTTGACTTCAGATTTGAAATCTGCGTTTAGGACTTTCTCATCCTAACCTTCGTTGTTCTAAAAGCTTCGACGTTGCCCTTGTACCGGTGCACAGTGTTCAATGCACATTACAGGTAGTAACTTCCGGTTATTTCGCCACTCAAAGAGACCACTAAGCGTCGACTAATTGCTCGAAACGGCGAATTAAAATGGACTCATTATTCTGGCCTTACTGCTAAAAAGAGCCTGTTAACAGAAAATTTTCATGAAGTTCATGATTGGACCGAATTATCTTTGTCTCTTGTATTGATGATATTTCGCTATTGAGTGCATGGTCGTTGTTAGTAGTAGCATTCAAATACTTTTGTCCATAACTAGAGGTTGGTATGAAAACCACTATGCGCCGATCCAGATGTCGATCTTTACTAATGGTGATCGCTAAACCTCTACTCCTCAAAACTAGTAGTCTAATACAGAACGGGCGGGGATCGCTTGTTCCTGATGCAAAGGACAGAAATCGTTTTCTAACCATAACTCATTGATAGCCATCATAACCGTTACTGGTAATTGATTTTACCGGAATTTAGACAAACCTTACCTCGTTTGGTCACATATTCATGCCAGCCCAAGGTTAATGATCAGTGCTAAATTTCTGAAGGCAACAGAAATCACAATGCTTGAACAAATGTAAGCTGGTGGTCAACACATTTTTGGCGTACCTCACTTCCTGTTCCGCATCCAAACCATCAAAAAGGCAAATGGCTTTACCTTGGTGAGATAAAATTAAACAATTCAGTTCTGCTTCTCTAGTGAAAGATACACTGAAATTTCCGTTTTTGCGGGCGTGTGTTAACTGCTCACTAGTGTACCGTACTTAACTTATCGGATTCTGATACATACATCGTTACTCACTCAAGCACACGTACAACATCGCTTGAAGTGCTCAAGTCACCGTTATTTGGAGTGCTTGTAACATCGTTTTATTTGATGACGACAAGAAATTTGGGTTTAAATGGCCGTGGTAGCTGTTGCGACAAGAAAGAAACATCTTTCGTCCACAAAAAGTGTAGCATTGGTTCGTTGGTTTGGGAGGATTTCCTTCTGCAGGAACGGCCCAGTTAGTAGTGATAAGTGGAATGCGAATATCAACTTAGATTAACATATTTGGAGTTATTTTGCCTTCTGCTGCTTGGATGCATAGTGGAAACTTTCTGCCAACAGGCTAAGACCCCCTACACATTTTCCATCTATATAGGTCGTAGCTTCTATGTGGAGATGTCAAATATTTAGGTTGGTTTGCACGTAGCCTTGGCCTGAACCCCATGAAGCATTATCACAAGAAATTATACGAAAATGGATAAATTTTTCATCATAAAAATGAGCTGAAATGCGCTCTCAGTCAGGACCATGCCGAGCTAACTCGTGAAGACAGGACAGCTTGCTGTCGACGGTATCTACGTCACCATCTCGTGTTCCATCCTGCTAAGCCACAAAAGTTGTGAATTGTTCTCGATTGCTCAGCAAAGTATGCAAGTAAGTCTCTAAATGAACAATTACTATCGGGGCCGGATCTAACAAATTCCTTAAGTTGTATGTTTTTGCGATTTCGATCGTCGATTGCAGTTATGACAGACATAGAAGCAATGTTTCATCAATTTAGCTTACCAGAGAAAGACCGCGATACGCTAAGATTTCTTTGGTGGTCTATCACTGAGATGCAAGGCTCTCTGACAAAATACCGCATGTGCGTTCATCTATTCGGTGCTGCTTCGTCTCTCAGTTGTGCCATGTTTGCTTTGAGAAGAACGGTTTTGGACAACGCCGACCATTACGATGCAGATATCCTGCGAATAGCAAAGAAGACTTTTTACGTAAGTGACTGTTCAGTATAACAACCATTGGTAACACTAGAGATTCTGCGAATCAGCTAAATACCCTATTGGTGAGCAGTGGCTTCAACCTCACGAAGCAGACAAGTAGCTACGAGAAGGTATTCTCAATGTTACCATCATCAGAACATGCAGTACCAACACAACCACTTAATCTGGACAAACCCAATGTGCAGACAGCATTAAGGTTGAAGTGGGATCTCACGAATATTGTTTACAAGTTCGATGCTGGGCCGATGGACAAGCCGTTCACTCAAAGAAACGTATGTTTCTTCGGTCTACGATCCATTCGGGTACATCGCGCCTGTTACACTGATTGCCTGGTGGATTCTGTGGTGAGTGTGTGAACTGCACGTGTCGTGGGACGATCCTATCGAAGATGGAGAACTAGCTTTGTAGTCAAAGTGGATAGCGACACTATCATGTCTCATCCAGTTTTATTTGCAGAATGAGTTAGTCCCAACTGAGTAAAACGCTGTAGTGATTTTCAGCTGTATATCTCCAGTGACGCTTCTGAGACAGGATTCGACGCAGTCGCTGATTCCCGGATATCCGACGATTGCCAAATCAAGCATTGCTCCCTGACAGTCGCGAAAACTCGAGTGGCTCCCATCCGCTTAACAAGTATGTCTTGGTTGGAGTTGGCGGTAGCTATTGTTACAGTTAAATTGTCCCGGCAGATAGAGCGCGAGTTGGAGTTGCCAATTGGGTTTACTGCGTGTTGGACTGACTCACTGAGCTTTTTGTACGTTGTGCTAAATTTGTCCAAGCGATTCCAAACTTTTGCTAATCGGTTGACCACAATTCACGAAGATTCTCGATCAGAGCAATAGCGTTACGTTGACACAAAACGCAACCCATCATATCTTGTATCGTGCGGCGTTTACGCCCGATGGTTATATGACCCTGAGTTCCTACGCAGTAATGTAGGTAAACGTTGAAACTAAATGGACACAATAAAAAACATGGAGCGCGTTTGCAATACAATCCAAACCCTAGACTATTCACATCTCTTCAAGTCGAGTTTTGAGGACATTATATCGTGGGACAAACTACTACGAACGGTCGCACGGCTTCTTCTATATAATCAGTCTAAGAAGGAACAGATGGTCCGTAAAGGAAGACTGACCACTTCAGAACTTGACGAAGCAACGAACGAGGTATACAGGCTAGTACAGCAAGGAGACGACAGAAACACATTCCGAGTCGATCAAGAAAGTCCTCTTAGTGGTCGCAACGCACGTCATAGGTTGAATTCATTTTTACTCAATGGTATCTTACGTGTAGGTGAACGACTGCATCAAGCTCTTTTACCTTACGACGCGAAGCACGCTTTAGCCCGATTATTTATTCGTCTTTCTGACAACATCAACGGTCATATGGAACTAGGTTGTGTTCTGTCGGTCATACGACCGCGATACTGGATAGCAGCAGGCAACAGAATGATCAGAAGTGTTCCATACGACTGTTATCAATGCCGCCGATAATCCTCCCAACCGTGCCAGCAGGCCATGGCTTCACTCCTCGCTGTCCGAATTGAGATGGATGTATACCCATTCACCAGCACCGGGGTTGATTATTTTAGACCTGTTTGTGTTAAACGAGGACGCGAAAGGGGAAAGCGCAATGACTGCCTTTTCACATATTTCAGCACGCGGGCGATACGCATTCAGGTGGCACATTCGTTGGACACTGATTCATTCCTGTGTATCTTCATTCGGTTTGTTGCCAGACGAGGCTGCCCGCGAAGACTGTGCAGTGACAACGGAACGAACTTTTTACGGGGGTTGGGGGTCCGAGGGTGTTAAGAAACTGCTGCGGACGTAGAGTAGCGGAGAATATCCAACACCTTTATAGATCACGGGTGTAACGGGATGTTCAACTCACCATAAGCGAGTCACCGAGGAAGAGTTTAGAGAATAATCATCCGAACAATAAAACGGATCCTCCTAGTAACGTTAGGGGAACCGATATCGTCAGACGAGAATTTACACCCCACACTTCTCGAAATTGAAAAGATTCTCAACGACCGACTTCTGTTCAAAGAAACAAGTGATCCAGATGACCAATATGTTTTAACACTAAGTAAGTTACTCATGCTTCGAGGAAATCCTTCCGTACCGGTATCTGTAGTAGTCAACGAAAGTCGGCTTAACAGGCAATGGCGAGTGGCTCTGTATCTAACCGAAGTGTTTTGGAGTAAGTATCTGGATCAATATCTATCTACGCTGCAGATTTTTCAGCGGTGCCAATTCACATCTAGAACTTGGCACCTGTAAAGGTCATTGATCGAAGGGTATCTAAGAGACTTATGATAATCAGGATGGTCTGTTGAAAGATGTCATCCTGAGAACTTCGGGGACGTGAGACAGCTGTGTGGACTCGAAGGCGACTTTGTACTCTCTGATCTGGAGCAAAACCATCAATTAAACGTTTATTATCGGTGGTTTTACATACTCAAACTCTTGGGGGAGTGTAACATCCGTTTGAACCTCCTCTTTACCCGCCACCTATCCCCCTTTTTTGATTGACATAATTATGCTCATATGAAAGTCGCTTTGGTCGCCATCTTGAATTTAGACACTTGCTCATGTTCGACCGTTGACGGCCGAAAATTCTCTTTGGACGTACCGTTTCGAACATACGTGACATTTCCTATTGATTCTCCAAATACATTCGCAACTGTGAAGTACTTAACTGGTTTTCAAGCTGAACAAGTGTAAAAGACGCCTCCCAGGAGGCGTTGGTGGTCAAATTGCTCGTTTCCAGTCAAGTAAGTGATGGCAACGAACATAATATAAAAATCACGTCAGCTATGACATCCTGTTATGAAATGGCATATTCGGAAGGGACTGCAGTTTTGGCAGCGTTCCATTAATCAGTAAATCGTGTGAACAATCCGGCTGCGAATGTGAATCTGACTGGGCTTCACCCAGTTGAACAATCGAAAGAGATGGAGCAAGTCCTTTTTTCTAAGAATAGTCTGATTCCTTATCACGTTCACCATCATGTCGGTGAAAGCTGGACGATATTTAAAAGGATGGTTCTGTTATCACCAGCCAGTCGAGCCCACTTGGCAGGTGAGGTGAATATTTTGTTGAACGAAGTAATTGACCGGGGATTGATTTACATAGAATGCACTTCGTACCTTCACAGTGCATAGTGGTGCTTCAGAACCGGGACATTCTTATTCTCACATTTTTTACTGTAAACCGCCTGCTTGAGACTGAGCTGTTGTGCATAGATGGGTGGCGTGATCTTGTCAGCTTGTAACAATTCTGATGATGCGTCAGTGAGGATAGCAGTGACACGTGTCGCTTTTGCCAACCTGCATCATCTGTGGCGTTGAAATGACGTCCGATCGTCGTTTTCCGGAAGGATATATAATGCTTGTGTGCGCTCTGTTTTGCTTCGTAGTTCAGGAACGGGGCCTGTTCGCGATGGAATTATCGACAGGCTTGCGATGTTCGACTATCGTCGTGTACGCCAGCTAGTTCACATCAAGTTGAATGATCGCGTGAACAACGCAGCCATTCTCTAGTGCGCATTTCAGAACATTCGGACTACGCGACCAATTGTTCAGCTAATCGCATTGCTCGGTTTGCATTGGTTACGTCACGTACTCTGCATGTCAGCCAACAGTTGGGTAAAACCGAGTAGTGGTTAACCAACGGTTCGGTCACAACACATGAAGACCTTGATTAAGAAAGGTTGGTTGGTACCGGCTGCCCCGCTGTGGATCTCGTGATCAGTTAAATGGACGGATAGTAGCGTTGTTCAATATAGCAACGCACCAGTCAATGGCATCTACAACCAATTGTGAGTAGTGTTCGGCTTATAATGGTTGTCTGAGTTATCGGAAGGTCTTCGTAGTAGAGACGGACGAGATAGTTGTAAGTAGATCTGTAATCGGCGAATGTGTTAGTATATTCATTATAATTTATGAGGATTAGTCGTTCGGTGAAACGGTTTACTAGCCAGCTCAAATCGCCTCTCGCCTTCATCAAATTACTTCCACTTATTCTCGAGGTCAAGTTAGTTTGTGTGCGTAGAGTCGTTCACCAAAGTCAAAATTCGCCATTGAACAGCGATTCCTGAACGTTCCTGAATTGCTGGGTGAGACGGGCGCACACCACCATTTTTTAAAATATGTGACGAAACAGCGTTGGAGACTTTCAGCAATGTATTCCAAATAGTGCGGACAACTAGGAACATCTTAGCTAACCGGAGCGGCTACGCCATCGTTTTTTATTTAAAACGAGTGGGGAATTCTGTGGATGTTGTCACTCAAGATGTTGACATTCCTCATGTTCCGGTGACTTACTGCAGCCTCGGAAGTAGACATTTAAGATGTGCGATTGGTTTCCGTTCCTAGGGAAGATGCCAACCCAAAGTTCGTCTTCAACCGTTAGATTCTAACCTAACCCCATGCATTTTCTCATCAGCAGGCACTTTTCGATTTCCACATTATCTTCAACGCAATGGATCATTCTGTACCTTTCAAATCGCTGTTGATACTTCCGCGCAAGTCAGGGGCTGTGAGCATCTTTAACACATGTTCTGTACGATCTGTGACGTCCTCTCACAGTGGTTCATTTTCTCTGTTTTCGTTCAACTTCGTCATGTTTGAAGTGATGGTGGACTCTCTGAGTACTCAGCAAACACAAATGTTCACGTCTTGGTTGGAAATTGAGTTATGTTCTGCTCGTACTTTTTCAGATGGATTATGGATGAACATCATTCCCCTCTGCCCAGGAATACACTGCACATATTCACCGCGCAAATCGTTGCTCCTTTCCTTTGGTAGTAACGTTGGTCTTGAACTGAAGTCTCAGTGATTGCTGACCGGCTGATGCACTTACTAATCTGTATCACCAGTGGGAAAACCTGAGGTTAGACCAGCATTCATAAGCTTTGTTGCCATGACGGTATCTCAGCGTAAGGTTTGTGGACAGAAGATCGCTGTCAAAGCAAAAACTTAACCGCCGGTGGTCGAAGGGTTGTACATTCGGGTATTTTCTAATATCAAAACTTTTGTTCATTCGCTCGCATCGGATGACATCGGTAGATGAGCAACAAGGTTGAGAAAGAGTTGTTTGTTTCTAATGGTCAATAATGGATAGGTGTCGTCTTTCTGGATGGGGCCCTCGTGGTCACTCCAACCGCTGGTTAAAGAAGCTATCCGAGATGGCGATATGTCGCAGTCAATAGCGTACCTGTATCTATACCCTTTCTTCTGTTAATAATTTTCAACCTTAGTAACGTTTTCTGGGATATTCCACGTCACTGTTGAGGTGAGCGGCGCCTTGGGCCACAATACCTTTTGGTCAGGCTCATGGCTGCTATGGTAAATGGTCAACAAAGTTCAGTCACTCAGCCCCTGAAAATATGTACAAACCCATGCAGGCGGGTTAACCACATAGTGTGAGCACCAACACACTTACCACACCGCGCACTGGTTGTTGAGCCCTCAAGTCATTGTTTTGAAATCCAAGTTAACCAGCTGGTGGATTAAGAACTGTGGGTCATGTTCGCTTCCTGTGTTATAAAATTCATGACTCATCTTTTCGATGATTGGAGGCTCTAGGGAATATGTTATCTAACTGGGTTCGGCAACACTAACTATCTGAGTTGTTTATGCAGCATGGACAACCCTAATCATCATCATTTTTTCCAGTTTTAAGTCTTACCCAAGAACAGTATGGCTTAATTCGCCGTTATTCCTGACAATAGGTCACAAATTAGCACAATAACGAATAAATACAAATGTATGACGGAGAACGGAAGAAGAAGAGAAAGAGGGAGGGAGAGGGAGAAGAAAAGGATGGTGCTTTTCCAGTCAACCGGTGTGTATGGTATCGAATTCCCCAACTGGGCAGACGGCCCCTCCTTACCGTACTCACTGGGACGGCCAAGGCTTTCATAGCCCGTGACCACGTCACCGCCTGTCCGCCCTGTGGTTTCTTTTTGCCATCAGCAGCCACATTGGACGATGCGCGATGCAAAAGATTCCCCGTCGACATAGGGTACGTCACCTAACCAGCAAAGACTGCATTTTTACTTCCTTGGTTGTCGGTCCCGAATTTGCGCATCTCTCAAGAATGCGCAGACAGGCAGTTCTGTTGCCCACAGTAAGGTCATTTGTTATAGACTAACAGACGGAGGGAACAACGATGGAATACGGGAAATCCACACACATCCTCCGCATGAATTGGTCACCTCTGTAAACCAAAGATCAAAACAGCGTATACTGGCTTTGTAAACCTTGTCTTTAATATGCAAATAGGCGTTTATGACGCGAGTAGCGACGAAGGTTGGCTAATGTATTACGTGCTTTTGCTCTTTTCGTGCACATCTCTCCAACGGCAGTAAAAGCTGTTGAGATAACACTATCCAGATAGGTGCAATGATTGACGCTCGAGCAACTAGCTTGCCGTAACAAAGATGGGGTCAATGGCGACTCAATCTTTACAGTGTGTCGCAAGACTCCCGCCTGGAGAACGTAACATATGACTAACTTATGTTATGAATATTCCGTCATCGAGCCTATACTATTATAAGAGATGTTACAAAGAGACTAAGATGTCTCATTGGTCGACAGCAAAGTTATAACAACCACGCATCTAACAATGTACACAAAAATTTCATTCCTTACTGTTCTAGACATAGGATCGGTTTGCGTCCCTTGACCGAAGTAAACTGTCTGTGTGCTTGTGTATGTTGTCTTGATGAATAGGATTGATTACGTTGCTAAACTGAATGATATACTAGCTGATGACTCAAAATTCATGAAGGTGAGTACGGAGAAAGACAAAACACCAGGTATAGAAAAGTCAATATCTAAGACTGCGTAAAATGAAACAGAAGGGGATAATTGATTCGGCCACTTTCGAGCGCATCCGTCCCACGGTCTCCCCAAAACGCACAAAGCAGGTTTGCCTTTGAGATCCATTTTAGATATGTGCAACTCTCCATATCATGCTCTGGCCAAATGGCTTGCCGGTCTGCTCGAACCTATCAGGTTGGAGCTAGCGAAACACGGTCTCCGGGACACGTTTCATTTTATTTACGCAGTCCAAGACCTGAACCTAAACAATCGAAGAATCTTCTCATTCGGTGTTGCCTCACTATTTACAGACGTTCCTGTGCAAGAGACAGTTGACTACTTATGCGATTACATGAAGCGTAACAACAAACAGGTGGGCATCCCAAAAGATGGATTGAGAGAACTCTTGGTGCTTTGTACTAGTAACGTTCAGTTTATATTCAACAATGCAATCTACCGACACAGATGGAGTGGCAATGGGCTCGCCTCTAGGTCCCCTGTTAGCTGACGTTTTCATGAGCAACCTAGAGACCAACCAGTTGAGTATGATCGTTGAACAGTTTACACTTTACAAACGCTATGTTGATAATGTTTTTTGCATTATGGCTTTTAACTCAGCCTATATCAATATTATATTCACCAAGGAGTCAGACAACAATGGTGAAATAATTTTTTTGGATGTAGGCGTAGTAAGAAGAGAAGATGGTTCAATCCAACTGAATGTGTACAGAAAAAGAAACTTAGAGTGGCCAGTACATTCATTTTGAGAGTTTCGTTCTGCTAAATCAAAAGCGAAACCTTATACGATGCCTGACGGGTAGAGCGTTAAAGATCTGCACTCTTGACACTTCACAAGCTGAGCTAGACTTTGTACAAGAAGTGTTCCTGCAAAATTTCTACCCAATGCATTTCATTCAAAAGGCGATGCAGGCGGTAGAGTCGAAACTTTAGTCACCTTCAGTAAATAAGAAACTTGCGTTTATCAGTCTTCCTTTCAAGAATGATCCCATGATCGAAGTCATATCAAGAAAGCTCAAAAAGTCAGTCGAAACAACCTACCTTGCCGCTCAACTGTGCGTGAGTTTCCGTTTAACACCCGTTATTATGTCACAACTCAAAAACAAACCTCCATGTTCTACAACCAGCTGTTATGTGTACTCATTTGTTTGCTCGTGTCGAGCATCATACATTGGTCATACTACAAGGCGATTGTCTGACAGAGTGCGTGAACATCATCCTGCGTGGTTGAATAGTGGTGTGGTTAAAACGATTTTGAGCGCGATTGTTGCTCATTTGACTGACTCTAATCATTTTGTCAGTAAGTAGGGCGCTTTTCAGATTGTTTACCGAGTGCCAAGGAATAGATCAAAAATGGTGTGATTCGGAATGTTAACCGTTACCTAGGCCACTAGTATCCGAATACGCAACCATGACCTCTGTGCTCGGAAGAATATCGCGCGAACACTTAATCTTTCCTGGCTCACAGTTAATGTAGGCCACGATTTGGAACAGTAATTGCGTAACTGGTAACAAACACGCTGTCTATAGCCTCTATTGACAGTTTTTCTGACTCATTCCAGTTACCGTTTTCATATTTTTTGTGTTGTAATTAGCCTGGTGATCGAACATAGAAAACAAGTCTTGTTCGCTACTTTGTTGTTCTCATGGCTTGTTTATGTATGAGTATATCTGGCAACACGGCAACAGCCAACAATCGCTGTCCAGCCTCAGAAACACCCGGATTGGTTTGATGACAAGAATACAGCTGCGTCCGAATTGATAAGGAAGGGGAGTTTGTTATTTCCACAATGGACCCGAAAAATGAAGTCAGTGGAACAGCATTGTGGGTTATTCGCCGTCAGCTCACCGAATGTCCTCATGGAATCAAAAATGACTGCTGGAAAGAGCAAGGCAAGCTGATACAGAGTTACGCCGTCAGGGGTTAACACAAGGAGTTCCGCGATTCGCTGAAAGCGACTGGCTCTACGTGCGCCCAACTATAGGACATCGTGAAACTCTGGCGGACGCACTGTTAAGCTGTCCTGCTACCATCGATTGGGTGACTGTAAATGTCTTACCGCAGCACACTTTCAAGATTTCACTTGCTCTCGCTCCTCTTTTTTACTCTCTTCTCATATAGGTTTTTCTCTCTTTCTCCCTTCGTGGTTGTGTGACAGTTAATCATCAGTGTGAACTGCTGATGTATTGCTGTCTGTGATGATGATGATGATGCTCTCGTTTCAGCTTTGGGGGTGGTGCAGAGAGCCACTGTGCATCTGCGAAGCCGAAAGGCTGCAGATAAAGATAGCTTTCAAAGGGCAGTTTTGAAGAATGGCGACCCAATTTTGGAAGGTGGCTTGCTCCAATTGGTTGACCCTATCTAGAAACAGGAGGTTATACCTCAAGAATTCAAGGATGCCATAATCGTGCCTTTGTTTGAAGTGGAAGGCAGCAGGCAATGTACTGACCGTTATGGAGGCATCAAATTGCTGCACTGTACTGGAAAGTTGCTAGCCAGCATCCTGCTGAACTGACTCACTGCGGAAGTTTTGGAGGCCGGTGTTTCTGAAGAACATTTTAGATTTCGGGCGAGGCACATTTCGGTCGATACAATGTCCACTGCTCGACAAACCTAGTGTAGCGAAAAGGCGTCCAATAAAGCACAATCTTTATTGTCCGACAAGCTAGTTGGCATGCTACGCGCGCTCTCGCGTTTATGAGTCAGCATTCCAGTCCACAACACCCCCAGGTTTCCGCTCACGCGTCGTGTGTGCACTTCTGCCTGATTTATGTGTGTGATCGGCGCCTCCTATCGGGGGGTTTTCCGCCTGCTAATCTTCGTCTGTTGGTCCGATTTCTTTGAGCGATGACTCGTCCGGTCGCTCGTGTTGTCCTTCATCTATCCACAGTGGGCTTTGATCGTATTTCACTGCAGTGTCGAGATATTCCTCCGAGTATTGGAATAATCACGCCTCCGATTTCGTCGTCCATTCTATTTTGCCTGCCATGTCTCGCCCGTTGGTCCGACCCGGTCGGGCGCTGACTCATCCGATTGCCCCTGTTGTCCACCATCCGATCGTTGAAGGTTTGTAGACCTGCCTCCCCCCTACGTTGGGGTACTCCGCCGAGTGTTTGGATACTCGCTACTCCGGCCTGACAATCCACCACACTAGGAGAACTGTTGTGAACGCAAACAGCCCCTGTATACCTCCTTTGTGGGTCTCACCAAGGCGTTTGGTTCGATAGACCATCAAGCACTGTGGACGGTGCTTGATAGGCTGGATGTGCACATAAATTCATCAGTTTAATCAAACTGCTGCATTTGACATGAAGACGAAAGTACGGTCGTGTGGACCGACTTCTGCTGATTTTGAGATTGTCACTGGCATGCAGCAGGGGTTGCGTTCTAGCCCCAACTTTATTTAGTTTATACTTAAATGCAAAGCTAACAGTTGTTCTTCAGGATTTGGAGAACGACGTTGAGGCTGAGTACCGCACGGCTAGACGCCTGTTGTATTTTATACGTTAGTTCACCATTCAGCGGTCCGAATGTTTTTTATTTTACAGATTTTGCCTCTCGTGCGTAGATACCGGCTCTGTGAATAAGTATTTTGGTTTTCTTATACTAAGCCCTATCCCTGTCCCCATTATGTATGCTCTGAGGCTTCTTTTTCTTGATGACAGTAATTAAGGGACAGTAGAAATCACGAGATATTTACTGTCGACGATGCTGATGTTCAGTACACTTTTCCTGTACGTTCAGGATAGTTATTATTGCAGTCGTTTTTACAACATCTTCGACTCTGTCGGAATCGGAGATTTTCCAGGTCCTCAAGGTGTTGCTCGCTTCTTATCTTTCAAATTAGAATTTTAAGATCACTTATTAGTCTTTTTTATTTGTCTGCTATCCTACCCGCTCATTTGATCGTGACTGTACAATATTCCCAGCCACACGTGCACGATTTTGTCATCCGGTTTTCGCAATCTGAAAAATGATGGAGATACTCATACATCATCATCATAAGCCATAATCCTGACCAAAAGGTGCTGTGGCCCAAGGCGCCGCTCACCTCAACAGTGACGTGGAATATCCTAGAAGAAAACGTTACTAAGGAGTTTGAAAACTAATAATAGAAATCTAAACAGAAGAACTAGAAAGGATATGGATCCAGCGACGCCATTGACTGCGATACCGCCATCTAACCAGCGGTTTGAGTGATCATGAGGACCCCATCCAGGCAGGCGACACCTGCCCACTTTACTCATTGGAGCAGTCAGGGCCTTCGTATTTCAAGACCACGCTGTTGCTTGACCACCATGTGGTTTCACTCAACTGTTGGTGGTCTCAGCATATAATGCCCGGTACGGTAAACGCTCAGCTAACATACCGAGTTTGTGACCATGCACTCATGCATTGGTTCATTTATTAACAAATTAGCCTCTGTAGTCAGCAGTCCCCTCAATGTCTAATTCACTTTCACTTGTTACTGTCAAGCAGATATGGATAATTGAGCCATGCCCTCAACTTGTCTTAGTTGTAAAGATCACTGTTCACTTTTGATTGTTGATCTCTCCATTTCACAGACCAGAGGGTAAAGATTACTCGATCCACCGCCTTATTCTCGGCACCCACACCTCAGACGAGCAAAACCACTTGCTCATTGCCAGTGTACATATGCCCAACGATGATGCACAATTCGATCCGAACAGCTACGACGTCGAACGCGGTGGTAGGTTGCTGTTGTAATTTCTTTTTTATCATTACTTGTAGCCGACTGTCATTTCTAGATTAAGGACTAGTGATTGTTCAATCACTTCTGCTCTAACGCACCCACGTAATACTTTGACCTGTGTCATTCCAAATTTCGCTCTGAAAACAATCCAAAGACTTCATTACAAACCTTTCATGCTGATTGAGACTTCAATACTTATATCTGGTGTGCCTACTGTTAATATTCTTCACTCTGTTTTCATTGTTGTGCTTGTGCCTATACCTACAGTGCACTTCCACCTAGTTTCATCAGTTTGAGGAGCATTTTGCCGGGCTCTCACGCTTTCCCCCCTCGATAACTCGTTTGCATTTATGAGGTGTTTTGTGGAGAGGTTTCCGTATTTGCGCCTAATTTTTGCTTGCTCTGACGTCACATGTGGCCGAGGTTCCATCAGGTTGCTCCCATGAAGATAGGCGTTCTGTCTGTGTAATTGCGCCCGTTGTAATGAATACAGTGATAGTACTAGTCCATGATCTGAGCTACGGTTTGTGGGTTATCTTTATGAGGATCTTTGAAACAGTGGGTGATTGTCGCATCCTCACCTGCTATTGTCTGCGCTTCACCTGTTTATCCGTGCACGCGTCTCTCTGCCTCTGAGCTATCCAATCGTGTTATCAACACGTTCGACAGGTTGTTCGTTTCTGCTATCCATGCCTCATCGTAACTGTAGTCTCATTCTTATGTTCGATAAAGCTGTGTGTAACTGCCGTTTACGTGTTTTCATTCAGTGCTGGAGTGACTGCCTATCAGAATTCGCAGTTTAACGTGTGTCCCAAGTTCTAGCATTCCTTCTGAGTGAAACACTAACGTATGCCTCTGGTATGCCAGGTCTAATGGCTGCCAGATTAGATGTGCGTTTTAAGCCGTCGTGGTGCAAGTGCCCAGATGGATGAAACAGTCATGAGAATACTGGTCACAATAGTGGCCATCGCCAACTTGACACTCAGCTGCGTCGACTATGGTTGTATAGATTTACACATCGTAATCATATCTAACTCGCATATTACTCAAGTGTCATGTGGTTTGTTGCGGAATGTGCAGAATGCGTAGAATAGCTAACGTATTTGTTCGCTGTCCTCCTTCTTAGTGATTAGGTTACGAATTTCATCAATGATGGCTTACTTGACTTTCTTATGTTGACAATTGTGGGATCAAACCCTGGCTTTCGCGACTGCTTCAGCTTAGGTTTTGGCAGCCTGAGAGTGACACTGTATGCTACATGACAACGAACACTTTGTGGGGTGTAAACGGGAATCCAGATTTCACTACTATTCGCAGTGATACTGTCGAATAATGGACCAGGACCCCGGTTGTCGCCGGTGGTTTTGTTAGACAATATCCGGCTCACATTTGACCTGGTGTCGCATACCAATAACTTCTTTATTGTGTAAAAATTGGGTACTCGTTTAAAAAAGGCTTTTGTTACTCAGGCGTGTGAAACACCCGTCTTCCAGTGAAAGTATAGGTGTATCTTAGTGTTGTGCACGTGTTTTGTTAATAGTTTGGCTCTCACTCTGGGAGCATTCGTTAGGTCGTTATCAATCGTTATTTTGGTCCCTATTTTTTCTGTGCATAGTGGTATCCTAATATTTAAAAGATCATGTATCTTCGCCTGTTTTTGGTGAAAGCATGCTGAAATCACCCTGACAGTTTATTCTATCTAGCTAATTGCATCAACGCAGTTTTTCCTGACAAGATCAGTGTTGGGATTGCTAAAGTATTACCTTTTGTCTTGCAGATGAATGCACGACACCTCAGTACGTGTGGTTTTACGCAGATGTTATTTCGAGACGGTTTATGGTTGCCCCTGTTTCCATAGCAATGCTCGAGATAGATACCTACAATGGGCTGCTGTGTATGTTGATTTCATTCTATCTGCCTTGACCACCCAAACTTGTTTGTTGGACGCCAACTTATCGTTTGTTGTATCACACGTTTTTCGCGTGTACTGAGTTAGACAGATGGCAAAGATTGAGTTGTTGGCTCACCGCGTGGGTTTGAGGGATATTGGTTCGAAGTCCCAGTTTGGTTTTATTGGCCGAAGTCGATGTTGAATATGTTACGTACACTGATGTTGAACTGAACATAACGGCATTCATGTAATGCGGTCTTTTCTCCCAGTTTGTTTTGTTTTCGTTCTCGTGGTTATTTTTACGTTAATTTCGACTTCTAGACCTAACCTATTGTTTGCGGGTAAATAAATAATTTTAAAGAAGTCAAAACTACTCGGTAAACACGTTTATCAATGATATTTTGCTTCCGACGTATGAAACCAGACCACACATTTGGACGTACCCACGGCGTGCATTACGTGAGTAACTGAAGATTAAATATACAGTAACAGGTTAGTGTTATGTTGGAGTTGCTAAAGATGGTAAAAGACGTTTGAAAACTGGACCGAAGTGAAATCTATGCATTCAATCCGATGTACTCGTCGTCAGGCTGCTTGTTATTGATATTGATGCAGATTCTGTGTTTCGCTAGGATGATCTGGCTGTCCGTCTACCAGCGCGAGTCTACTTGATCAATCTATAACCGACCGTCGTATGCTAGAAAATTATTCTGTTGATCACATTTGCATTTCATGATTTAAGTGGTCTCTGTAATGAAGCGTTCGCAAGTAGATCTAGGCTGTCATTTAATTGTCATTTTTCAAGTCACTTGAATGGCATGTACTCGACACTTAGACAAAAAAACACAGAACTCCTAGTCATTGCTGAACACTCACTTTAGACTCGAGCCGCCTTCAGTGTTCGTCTGTTAGGGTTTGACGTTGTTGCATGGTCTATCTAGTACAAACCTATGAAAACTTGTTGCGTTCATCCTTATTCACGCTGGTACCGGTTGATTCAGCAGATGAGAGAATTTGTTTGGCGCGATAATCGAACAACGAGTAGTGCTGAAATTCGACTCGGGATTTAAAATAGCAGTCTGGAATGACCATTCATATATAGAGCTACCTAATTTTCGTGGGATGTTGTGACTTAATCATGTTCCATGCTTTTCAAATGATTGTTTACGTTCACAAGCTAGTCAACTTTGTTGATGCAGCTGAGAGCTAGTGGATTTCGTGAGGTCATAATATGGGAAAGCGATATGGGGTATTTTACGTTTTCTGTTTTAAACAAAATCTGTCCCTCGGAATTGTACCCACGTCGTGGTTGTTGGAAGTAGATAGATACGCTAGATGAGTTGCAGTCTTACCGATTCCTGCGAAGTATTTCTGTTACCAAGTCGTGTAATTCAAACAGTGGAAGTTGTCAAAGTCAAGACGAACTTTCTTTACTTGGTCAATCCATCTCGTAGCATACCGTCAGAAATAGAAACCATTTAATGTAAAATCCCATTACCACACGAGATGGTATCTTTGCTTGGCGGACGCATATCCTTATCCTCAAACACCATTTATGTTTGTCATCTTTAGTGTTCGAACATTTACTCAGATAGGTCAGCAGGCAGCCCCCGCACCTTCGATTTCTCCTGTCTCACTGTAACACTGCTTCAGTTTCAAGCTCACAGCTACAATTTCAATCTTCGTCAGCCGCTTTGTCGTGCACATACAATGTGCACTTGTCTGAGGACCATGCTGCCCAAGCCACTGGTCAAGCCGACGCTGAAGTTGCCCCATTCGCATACGCATAGAAGGCGTTACTTAACGAGATATCCGTCAACAGCCGCCTTTGCATTGTCAGATTCGATGTGGTTGGAGCGTCGAAGCGAGCTCATCGCGAACGCCGCCTGTTTGTTATTGCAGCCTATGTTCCCCACAGACTGTAGTTCAGATACAGTCAGAGGTTACTCTTACTAATAACTCACTAACGTCCTGATTACTGTGCGGCGTGCGAACATTACAGTACTGACTAGTGATTTGGACGCCCTAGTAGACAGGGTGTGTACTGACGAACGTGACTTCGGTGGTCTAAACCCTTACGATAGTGGTTGAACAGACGTTGATGAACGTTTATTGCAGCTGTGTGTTGATAACGATCCGTTCTTATCAAATACGGATCTCTAACGTTATAGGCGTCAGTGCACCACCTGGCGACCTCCATCGCCGAGTCAATCTTGGACAGGTCGACCACGTGGCCGTCAGCTGTTGGTGGCGTGGCTGTTCACAAGAATATAGGTCAGCCTGGATCACTTGTGGGAATTCCGTTCATACATTGACGTGTGCCATTTTTATTTTGTGTATTAGTGGAAGGCCACTATCACCAGGCACAGTTTGACGTTTGAACGTACTAGTACACGAGCGCTTTGGATTTGCCAGGACGTACCTACCTCTAATCTATGACCCCACTCGCCAGACGATATTAAGGCACACTTACAGTATATAATGCATAATATGATAGTCCAGCTCGTTCAACTGTCACCTACTGGGTCCCCACACGACGGCCAGAATTTCTTGACGCTCGTCGGAACAATCCATCCAACACCAGGTATCATACACTCCGCAAGTCTACTCGTCTGGAACTTCGGAAGCAATTACAAAATGATCATGAGACTGGTGGACACAACAGACCATCTAAATTGAGCAGGCCGATATTGCGGGAAGCATATGCAAGCTTTCCCATCTCTTCCGAGAAACGAGTTGAATGAAGTCAGATATGAGGGAGGTAATCTGCGTAGCCAATAGTGAGTCTGTCCGGAACCTACAACAACGCTTAGGACACTAGACCAAGCATTTCCAACAACACTTCAACCGGCCATCTGCGTCAGTGGTTGCGCCTTCGACTTATGCCCGTGCTTATTGGTATGTTGAAGTTTCCCTACCCTGAGAACGAGAAGTCTCACTGAAGGGCCAGGTCCCTAAGGAGTCATAAGACACCAGACCGGCACGAACCTCTGCTGCCTTTTTGTAGATGGAGGTCCAGATTTCGTGAAAGAACTCATGGACTGTTCAAGCCGTTTCAGATGACTGGAGTGTGGCTAACGTCGCCTCCATTTTTTAAGAGGATTCACACATTTCGTGTACAAACAGCAGCGGCCAGCCTGATTCGTGTTATGTTGACGTTGCTTGCAGCCATTGTACTCCGTAGACTAGGCGAGACATTCAAACAACATATCCATGAAGAAAGCTGGACTTCGCCTTGACCGTGATTTCATTGATCACATGTTCATTCTCCGCCAGATGCTTGAACCCCATCATTCGTGTAGGAGGCCAATAATTGTTGTCTGTTTAGACATCAGAAAGGCCCTGGATTCAGTTGACAGTTGCGCTATGGATTTCTGTCGTGGAAGAGTGTGCCCAAGGCGTTTGTTGATATCTTGAATGCCTCAACGCGGTGGTGAGATGTCCAACGCCCACAACAATACGGACTAGCCATCGATCAACAAAATCGGACGATCGAATGAGAAATGGGAGACAAAAACCGACAGAATGCGTCAGCCACACACACAAACCATGCTGAAGTCTACACGACATGCGAGTGAAAACCATCGCTGTGTTATGGACTGGACTAGACTCAAACACGAGTGCGTGCGTAGCGTGGGAACGTTGGAGTTGGACAATATAGACCGTGCCATATTGAACGACCTTTTGCTACCATATGAGGACACGTTTGCCACCTTAATTATGTTGCATTACAGGCAGCCACGTTTGTGAGTAGTACAGTGCGTAGACTCAGGAACTAAAGTGACATGCCTGAGTGCCAAGAAGACGATGGATCAGAGGCAGCTACCGGAATATTGTGTACGCACAATGAGGAAAATGCCACCAGGACGAATGACAACGTACTGCCACTCAATGTGTGTGAATTCACATCAGCCGTGCAAATGAGTGTATGTGTTCTTAGTCCTATGTTATCCTCTCTAGAATGCTCTAATATGCACTCATACACTGAAATGCTCCTTGTATTACATTTTACGTATCTTTTTTCTTAGTATTGATCTTGTCATTGTACTTCCTGTCTCTGTTTATTTTCCGAGAGATAAGGGTTTCCTTTTCGTGCTAGCCATTCCATTGGTTAACCAGCACTGGCCGGCTGGACAAAAAGGCCTCACTCACACACCTACTGGTCTTATTCCTTCGGGTTTACACCGGATATGATGTGTGAGTCGAACCGCAAGTGGTGCAGCGCAAGCCACTTGGGGGTGGTGGTTCAAAGCGCAGGCATCCTTTGGCTTCGGTCCATGTGACAGGCTAATCCGTTTCGGATGCCGCCAGCCATTTTTTAACACAATCTTCACGGGAGTTCGTGGAATAAACAACTTTGTATGCGAAACATCTTTTGCGGTCACAACAGTTGCTCACTTCGTGTTATATATATATATATATATATATATATATATATATATATACCACATTGTAAAGACTTCCGACTATTTTCCACTGTCGGTCAGTCCGACAACTCCATCTAATCGAGTTTGAATTGTGCAGTTCTCCACAATGAGGTTTCTCTATACCGTTCAGCCCACCGCGCATCACTCGATACAAGCATTTAGCTCCATTACCCTGACTCCCTTGTGATCACTAATATGTGAAACGGACAGTAGCTCTAACCGGTTTCGCGCTGGCTTTTCCCATGATTTTCATCGCTTTGTCCTGACCTTTTCTGTTCTGGTTGGAAGGGATCTAAGGTTGACGCGACACAGCACACACAACATTATTCGCTAAGTAGTGGACTCCAAATGTAATGTAATTGGTGATCAGTGCCGGCGTTACTCACCCCATCCAGATAGATTGTACTGTCACATTGTTTTATTCATGGACGTACACTTTGCGACATCGAGATTTATTTTGACTGGTCATTATGCCTGTCGACCGTTTCGTCTGTCATCGTCTTTCCTACGTTCCAGGTGATCCCTCTCGTTATCACAGTATCCTTCACTATTGTGGACCTCGAATGTTCCAGTACTACACTTAAGTGCCCTGTTTTTATTCACTTGGAATATAGAAATCGCTTGCCAGTCTATTTTATGTTGTATATCAACAGTTGACTACTGAAGCACTTATTCAGTCCACATATTGTAACCAGGACAGCGTGTGGTCATTTTTGAGCACCACGCTTGTCTCACGTGGTAAATTGCAGCCCACTTTCACGCTGAACTGTCAAGCCATAAAGAGATGGAACGATACATATCCAAAAGTTCACTTTTGTAAATGAGTTATTTCTGTTATAATAGCTACCTGTTAAGAAGCAAGTGGTTAGTGCTGATGTCGACTTTCACACACATTTCAAGTAATATGTACTTCTTTTTGACATATTTTGTAATCTGCCTGACCGAAAGAACGTGATCTGTGAACAAACGAAACTCATAAACGCGATTTTTTTAAAAAATAAACCTGAATGCTCAATTTGAATTCAGGCTTGTACGTGTGATTCATGGTTCTGTTAATTTTCGTCGCTGTTCAAACGGCAGTGATGTAACCAATCGCAAACGATTTATGCTGTCTGTTCAGCCGGACGTTGCGTAGGTCACGCGTAACAAGCAGAATAATGGCCACCGGATTAGAAATTTCTTTTTATACATTAACATACCTGTTAGCAAGTCATGTTTTTGCCGAAGATTTGCTTTACGAAGCGTCTCCATTGTTGTGTTATTTATGCATTCTTCTCCTGTTTTACTTGTTTTTCAGAATTCGGTGGTTTCGGTGCGGTCTCTGGCAAAATCGATATCAACATTAAGATCAATCATGAGGGTGAAGTGAACCGTGCTCGGTATATGCCTCAAAATCCTTGTGTGATAGCGACCAAGACCCCAAGTTCGGACGTCCTCGTGTTCGATTACACCAAACATCCGAGCAAACCTGATCCATCCGGTGTGTGCAAACCGGAACTCAGATTGCGCGGACACCAAAAAGAAGGCTACGGATTGTCGTGGAATCCGAATTTAAACGGCCACTTGTTATCTGCTTCGGATGACCACGTAAGTAAAAGCATGTGATCTACGGGTTTAATCATTACATACAAAACTGGGATTTTTTTTCAAAGGCTTACAGTTAAAAGAGTGTAACTTGTCGGAATTTTGGAAAGAATTAAAAACGTTCCTTCAGGTCTACTCAATCTTGAACAATATAACAATATGTTTGGGAGAGTATTCAAAGAGTGTTTTTGATTTTGGATGTCAGCAATTGTTTTCTTTTCTCAATCGGTTATTGTCATAGTGTATCAGCCGAAAGTATCGGTTAGGCGGTTGTTGGTTCAAAAATTGGTAAGTAACTGTTGTATAAACCGCAATTAAGGCATCCGAAGGACGAAATTCAAGAATTTCATCAGATTAACGCAACCTAAAATTTTTGAGAAGGTGGGAGCCAATTATAGCAATGACGTGCACAGTGCCTAAAACTAATGCTGGTTAAAAATAGCCTATACTCAGCGCACAGCTGTAACAGTCGCGCGTCATTATCTGAGCAATGTGTTGTTATCCTAAACCTGCCACCTAAACGAGACTCGGCTTCACCAAGACAGTCAACCTAGGCGTTCATATTTCCAGCCAGAACGTCTATATCAGAACCATGTGTCGACCGAAGGAGAGCAATCAGATCCAAGTAAGAGGCGTCCTTGACGCCGGTGTCACTACAGTCGGTTGGAGCACGAACAGACACAATAAAAAAATTCCTAGAGGTTTTGCGTTTAGGGCTGGTTTTAACAGAACCCGCCAAGCGGACTGCAAGAGGTCTATTGTTAACAGGAATCCAGTCTATTAATGAGGCTGCGGCCGTCGTGCCAAGGACTATACCTACTCCAGCCTGACCTGTAACAGTGGCTGTGGAATCACATGAAGTGTATAACCAATATCGAGTAGACAATGCGGGTGCTGTTAGTTCCATACGCTGTCTACTGTCCTGGATTCCAGTTTCCGAGATACAGTAAACATCGACATGCAATGAGTCTATCGTTCGTGCAAGAGCGGCCTGTTGACCTATCTGTTTCACAGTGCGAACGTTGAAGGCACCTATATTAATTCGCATTCTGGGTTTAAGCAAGGGACGAGGGAGAGCAGAGACGGAACTTACCGGCTCAGTGTTACCACGGTTAGCTACACCTGTTGTGGGACCTATGGAGTAACTATCAGAAATGGAGTTTAGGAGGAGCCTGAGAACTAAATTGGATAGGACAGTGGGGGGGGGGTCAGTAGTAGCATGTTTTCGCCCTTCCACTCTGCTGTATGCAGCAGATAGGGTGACCCGGTTTATACTGCGAGACGACCGATGCAGTATGGAATTACTTGTGTTGTGACTATTCATGGTTGTGTGTGGGCTGAGATATTGCCAAGACGCCCAGACCTAGACAGGAGAACGATTAGGGTTTCCACCCAAAGTCTTTCTCTCAAAAGCCTGTACCGCAAGGCAGCGGGTGGGTGGCAGTGTACCAGAACTGGTAAATTTTCCGGAAAAAGGTGTCGACCTTCTTTCAATCCCAAATCTCGAAGACCAGGAGGCTGTAGTTTATCAGACTTCTATTTATTGGGCTGCTTCAGGTGAGTGACTGTGTCGGTGTGGTGTCCACACCGTCCGGTTTAGCCCAATAGGTCATCGAGATGCGCAAGTCGTCACACCGCGTCAAGGTCCAATCTTGTTGTGACGAAATCTATCCGCTGTGTCGTGTTTGCTGTTAGTGTTAATGTTACTGTGGTTCCTTTCATCAAAGAACTGTATCCAGTGCCAGAAACAAGTATGAAGTCATACAGAGAGAAAGTTTTACTTGTATAAAAAAAATGAATGAGGCACACTGAATGATAATAGAGAGACGGGAATTGAATGAGACGGGCTAATGCTGGAAATGTTACTGGTTCATTCGAACTTTTGACTGATGCGGAAGCGTTGGAGCTTGGTAACCTCAGTCTTATTGCAACAACAAATGCACTACGCCAAAGGACGATGAACCACTGTTTTTTTTGAGCACGTCGCATCTTTAACGTTTTTTTTTAAGGCAATCGCCTTCACTTTACTGTTACAAGTCTTCATATTTACGGAACCGTTCGACTGTCGTCTTGATACTAGGGGACTTGCTTGTAAGTCGTAATTCTGCATCACAACGCGCATACAGTGTCTGATCTAATAATTGTCACAAAGCAGTGAATATTTGACAACATGTGTTTCCGAATCACCCTGTCACAGTGAGTGAAGCCAAATGATGTCTGTGCATATACGCCACCGCAGTTGGTTGGTGCCACCTGATTTGTAGCTCCACTAACACATCCTGTATCCAATCTAAAGCTGAATGAATGAGACCGGGTGGCTTCAATAGAGGACTCTGTAGTCCAGCTTGCCACGGCTAATCAGCCAGAGGATAGGCCACTGTGAAAGTTTCCCTGATGTCTCGAATGCTTTAGAGAAATTCTTCTGTGGTGATTTTCAAGCTAGATAGATGACCAGCTATAAAACGAAAAGTGTCATGTTGAAAGTGGATATATTATAAACGAATCAAATATATTCTCAAACTGTACTTCAATCCCTAACTGATCATCCTTACGACGTGGGCAACAAAACTTAGGTCTTAACAATAAGATTTCAAGCAAAGTATCGTGAAGTACGATCTTGGACAAATTATGGTCGTACCTTTCCGGGCTCCTTGGGAATTGTTAAGTCCCCGTTTGAGGTTTAGCCGTTTCTTTCTCGTCTGCTTGGATACTGTTTTCCTCACGTATATATCAAAATTATGACGTTCCCCCACTGTCTATTGCAACATTTCGTTGACCAAGATTTCTGCACAATTCCGATGTGATAGACTGAGTCGTATCTAAATGCTTGAGAGTAGGACGTTTCAACGATAACGTATCCGGTCGAATGCGACATCTACGAAAGGTACTCCAGTAAAGTTTCACATAAACATTGTTTATTAGACAAGACGCCTTGTCTTAGGACGTCTTGATGAAAAGTGGATATATTACAAAGGAATCAAATGTATCTAAAGTTTGGCTTGGAATTCGAATGGAGCCACTGTGACGTTTGTTTCTACAACGGAGACCGAGTGGTCTACTGAACTACGGGAGTCATTAGTTGACACAGCAACCCATACATTTTTCCTTTACCCAGATTGACGATGAACCTGACAGTTCTGAACAAAATAACAACTTTATAAACAAATACGAGTGCACTTCAAACGCTTCCGTACAAAATGTTTGTTTGATTCATTTTATTTCGAATGCGGTGCAACCGGTTAGGCTTACT
Organism: Paragonimus heterotremus; assembly: GCA_013368495.1. Lineage (NCBI taxonomy): Eukaryota > Metazoa > Platyhelminthes > Trematoda > Plagiorchiida > Troglotrematidae > Paragonimus > Paragonimus heterotremus. The sequence continues at coordinate 56,328 of LUCH01002349.1, forward strand.
CGCCTTCTGCAGTCAAGAAATGTGTACTCACTTATTCTTCTTTTGCCGGAAATTTCATAACTGAAGCGACCTGGGACAAATCTGTGGAAATAATTTACTTTACGATCCAAATGTTTACGTCCTTCTGCACTACCTCCTTCTCATCGGAACAGGTCAGAGACGGACCTCTGCGTTCTGCAGCTGGCTTTTGTGGATACTCATTTGTTCGTTCGTGCTGAATGTTATACATTGGTTGTTCCACAAGCCAGATGTTTCATGGAGTACATGCGTAGTCTCCTACATGATGGAACATATATGTGACTGAAGCAGTTGCGAGCACTACTTTTGCTCATTTGGCTGTCTTCGATCATTCCGATGGCAAGAGTAGTACTTTTCAGATCGTTTATCCAGTGCCCAAAAATCAGATTTCAAATATTATCCATTTCGAGATAATTAGCATACGATTTTAGAACCTTGACCACTTTCTCATCCTCGTCTTCATTTTTAACTTTGAGCCGTACGCCTAGGTACTGTAACTGAGGCTATCGTTGGTACTATCTATAGCCCAAAATATATAAATGTATGCGGAAGAAAAACTTAAAAAAACGTTGAAAGTTTATGGAAACGAAGTGGTCTACAACCTTACGAATACATTCTCATCAATACACTAACACATCCGGCAGTTTTCAGTCAGTGGTGTAGAGGCTGTCAAGCTTCTCAGCCTGGCGAACGGCAGCTGTTTGCTCAGTGGTACAATCATGACGTTCACAGTCTGTGACCACGTCAGATTGCTTTGCATTTCCTCCTAGCCATTGGCAGCCGCATCAAACAATCAGTGCTTCAGACGTCCCTTCATCATATGGAGCATGACCAAAGCATAATAAACTGTTTTATCCATTACCCCAGCTGTCGATTGCTAACTTGAATATTCCTCAAGCACGCACCAGCGGATTGTTGAGTTGCCCACCCAGTCAGCTCATTTGATGCAGACTCGCCAGCGAATATAGCGGTGATCGAAGATCAAGAGTGATCGTGCATTTTTCGGATGAATGCGCCACGCCTCTACGGTCTACCAAATTCAAGATTTGAATGTAATTGCATAACTGTTAGCAGTCATGCAAAACGCCACCTCCTCACTGGGTGCCTTTTTTAACACTCATCCTGATGTCTGTTTTTTTTTATCTTCGTCGCACCCTACTTAATCTGATAGTCAGACAAAACAAACTTTGTTTGCCATCTCATCGTTATGTTGGCTTCAATGAGTATTTTTAAACCAGTTAAAGCCACTGTACTCTGCTGACAGAGGGCAGCTTTGTATCACTTTTCTTGCTAGAAGTAACGTGGTGATAACGCGTGAGATAACTACCTTGTGTTTTGTTTACTCGGTTCAAAAAGATCGTGTCATTTTTTCAATTTTCCTGATAGACCATCTGCATGTGGGATATCAATGCCACTCCGAAGGAGGGCCGTATCATCGACGCGAAAACGATCTTCACCGGACATACGAGTGTGGTCGAGGATGTCAGTTGGCATCCACTGCACGAGTCTATTTTCGGTTCGGTTGCCGATGACAAAAAGCTGATGATCTGGGATACGCGTAGTGGTTGCACCACGAAACCCAGTCACACGGTCGAGTCACATTTGGCTGAAGTCAACTGTTTGTCATTCAATCCCTTTAGCGAGTACATATTAGCTACTGGCAGTGCGGATCGCACAGTGGCTCTGTGGGATTTGCGCAGTTTACAAATGAAGTTACACTCGTTCGAATCCCACAAGGACGAGATATTCCAGGTATGTGGTTTAGTCCGGCATTCCTCTTTCTAATGAATTCTTTTTATGCAAGCATTCTGAGAATGCAGTAATTTTCATATAAAGACCATCCTAAAGAGATGGAAAAAACGGTATTTGTTCCGAGATGGCCCTTTTTTGATAGTGGATGACCAAATATTTTATTGCTTCATAAAAAGTCACGCATACTTGTCTGTCGATATCTATAATCGCCTAATTTCAGGTATATTCGTCTCCCACGCATCATTAGTTCTGGGAGAAGGTGGTCGTAGGATTGCAATACATATTAGCATCTTGATTGGTGATCTTTGGTAGCCGTTCTGATATTCGAGAATACTTCACGTAGACTGATATCCTTAGCATCAGACCTTTCACAACTGCGTCTGCATATGGAAGTTGTCACCACAACATTTGGCTTAGTACCGTTGAGACACATCATAGTGATAAATCGATAGAGCCAACAAAACGTCCTAAAAGTGGTGAAAATGAGAGAGTAGGAAACAGATCACGTGATCAGTATTGCAAAACCTAGCTGCAAACATGAAACACAGGTCACTGATAGGCATAGCGGAATAAGAAGTCAGACAGGTAAAAACTAGCCAAGGTCACCACTCGGCCGCTCTGAGCAGGTCCGCTAACTAGGGCAAAGTCAATCGTTTTCTTCTTTCTCACGGCGGAGGCGCCTTGGGACGGTAACAGGTTGAGCACCCTGACAGTAAACCGCTTTATTTCCACTTTCTGCTGCGAATAAACAAACTGCACTTGTGTAAAAAAAGCGGTTTTCTTTTTGCAGAACGCTTCAGCTAATTAGCATATTCAAATACATGCAGTATTGTTGGTAAGATAAATGATATCCAACCTGTTCTTTTGAGAATTTCGAGGCGATTATCTTTGCCAAGGCTGTTTGAATTGTTGCTACAATTCTGGTCTGCGCATGTCGCCTAGATATTTTAGACTTTGTGATGAGCGGCGACACCAAGGGAGAAGCGTGATTGGTCGTACATAAAATGGCTAATCAAGGTTTGACTTCTACTCGATAATCTTAGACAATGACAAAACCGATCATTGTAAAAGCGTTGGTTTAAGTGGAATAGTGATTAATTATTTACGTCATAGCAAGCGGTCGCTTCGTGAAGTGGATAGATGTCATGATATCAAAGTTATTTTATCCGTTATGCAATAAGGACATCGTTTTATTATTTTGCAGGTACAATGGTCACCTCATCACGAAACAATCCTCGCGAGTTCAGGCACCGACCGTCGTCTGCACGTGTGGGATTTGAGCAAGATTGGTGAAGAGCAGACGGCTGAGGATGCGGAAGACGGCCCGCCGGAGTTGCTATTTATCCACGGCGGTCACACTGCCAAAATCTCCGATTTCTCATGGAATCCGAACGATGCTTGGGTTATTTGTTCTGTTTCGGAAGATAATATTCTACAAGTCTGGCAAATGGTCAGTTCCGAGTGAAGTGTAATGCAATGTTGATTTCATTTGTGGTCCATTTTCTGGAGATCGGGGTGCAATCGGTTAGTGACCGGGCATATCATGTTACTTGTGGTGACCTGTCATCAAATGTTGTTTTATTGGAATGAATTGACGTGGAGAACTGATGGTAGTTTCGCCCCATCATGTGAAGTATGTCAATACACGTTTTGCTATGTTGTTGCAATGAAATAGACTGTTTGGTTGTAGTCATATTCGAACCATCTCCACAAATTCCTGCGAGATGAAAGAGCGGTAAGAAAATTCCTCTGCAGTGCGCAGAATGGAACCGTATTTCTTAACACGAGTGTCTTTGGTATGCCGAATAAGTTTTCTTGTAGGTGACCTTGAGCGCTGTAACGTCCTCAAAATTTGTTGCATTAATTAAGAATGCTGCTCCCTTTCATTACACTGACAGTTGTAAAAAAATAAACGCCAATATTTGTTGGTTTGTTTTCAGAAACCTGTCGTGAAAGACAGCGAAACTTGTCATAGCATAACTCGTGTAACGTACCGTAAATACCACTCATCCCCTAAACGTTAAGGATATTCAGATTGTATGTATATTCAAATCTGGTTTGTTTCATTTAATTAAACCTTCGTTCGAAGAGTGTCACATTATCCAACTCAAAGATAACACATACAATCTAAAAAAAATTGATTTACATCTCCATTTTACCAGCATGTTTATCCACAAAGTGAACCGCGTATTTATTTTTGTTTTCTCACAGGCGGAAAATATCTATAACGACGAAGATCTACCCCTTAATCTGGAAAATGAGTGAAACGGAATGCGTCGTTGTATGTTTTACATTGCTGTTAACTGCACCATTTGTAGTCCGTCCTGCCGGAGTTATCCTGTTACATCTATTCTATTCTCTCAAAGTCTAATGCATTTCTATTATGTATTCATCATTCCATCTATACGAATCCGACATTTTTCTAAAGACGAAATCTTTTTAAACATGTAGTTCGTTTTTTTTATGTAGTTCCCTATGGATCCTCGTTGAAACATGTGCTAGCCGACCTTCTGTTTTACAAGGTATCACATCCTGCTACGTCCTTCACCCTGAACGTGTTTAAACGTTTATCAAGCCTATTCATTTTGGATATGATAATCTGTAGCATACATTCTCGAGCCTCAACTCTCGCTTGGAGGGCCAACGATTATACAATTTTGGATTGTAAATGGCTTTGTTCGCTGTTTTGAACGATCTTCTAAGGTTGTTTCTTCTTCAGATAGCACGTGAAAAATGGGTTATTCATCTCACAAACAAAGTAACAGGTCATGCAGACGTCTACTATTTGAAATGATTTTCGTTCAAAATGATACATTTTATCATGCAGAACCTTCAGTATATACAGTGGTAAGGCTGTACGATGGGTTTTTGGCAATGAGGCTCAGACAACGTCGTTCACCTAATCAATTTCTTAGTAATAGATACTGAAAACGTCTCATGGTAAGTTTGGAATAGTAGGTGTTGATATCTCCGTGCCTTGCCTAAACCCCGGTGTTAGAGGAAATGATGTGTGGCTGTAGGTAGACTCACCGGTGGGTCTAGCGGCTTGAATAACTGCTTGGCCATGAAAAAACGACTAATCAAACAACAGTGAAAACTACAAGGGAGATTGCTCCTATATATATATATATATATACCACAGTAGTGGCACGTATGGTCACGCTGTTCGGTATCAAACAAGTAATACGAGCTAAGTGAAAACGTGTTCCATTAATGTCACGACCGTTCACAAGCGCTTGTTTCGGGCTGCGCCATCATTTAGTCAACTACTCGGGGTGCATAGTCTGCCGTGGTTCAGTCACGTATTCTGTATGCCAACTGGACGTTTTCCACACCGGGCATTATTTGTTGACATCACCAACGATTGGGTGAAACGGTGTAGTCACCATCATAAACAGCAATACATCAATGGTTTAGACTGAAGCCTAACTGCCACACAACCACGAAGAGGAAAAAGCACCCCCTACGTAGAAAGACAGAGAGAGAAGAAAGAAGGAACTTAATCACTAAAAATAGCTTCGTCCATATTCAACATTAAGATGCCTACGTCTTGCAAACAAACAACCAAGCTGGAGACGAAATTAAGGCGTCATCAGCAAAACGGCTTCCTTTCGGTTTTCACTGTCCCGCGTCGTTAAATGCACTCATTTCACAGACAACTCGGCCAAATAACAACATTCGTGCCACAGGTCGATTAGCTCTCATCTTACCTAACGTCTCCAGCCACCGACTTTGTGAATAGCGAGGGCTCCAGCCCGGAAGACCGACCCGATCTAAAGTAGCCAATCCCTTCGTGTTATTTGATTACTCTGACCGAACAAGAAAGCGACTGTTGGGAACCCAAACGCTCAGGCTTTAAGCCTGAGCAAAGGCTATGAGAATCATTTTGTCAAACGCTTGGAAGGGATAGAACTAGACATTCTGTCTGAAAACAACAGAGTGGGATGTCACTGAGACCATCCTTAAAAGACGGTTCACTCATCACTGACTAATCTTGTCCACTCGAAAGATGAGCAGAATATTTAGGGAAAAAGCTCGACAAAACCAGGTGGTCATCAAGGTGCGCACCCCGTCACATCGCACCAAAGTCCAACCTCGTTATGGCGATAAGAAAGTGTGTGTGCACTTAGCCTCGCACTGTGGATCACGAAAATAATCTGTCCGCATGGAAGGTGCTTATAAACTCTCAATATTCACCCACTGTGTATTCCCTCAGTTCACTTGTATCAAACGGATTGATTGTATAAACACTATGACGGTCAGAAGCGCATATCCGAAACATATCTTGTCCAGTATAACCTTATTTAACCGTTTTTGTTTTCTTTCTTTAGCAGTTTAATCCATAAAATCACGACTACTGTTGCAATGAACGATGGTTGCATCTACATTACTGGGTAGGCCGGTTATAAATCAATGGTCAAGTTCACACATGTATAGGCTTTCTTTTGAGCGCCAAACAAAATTGTATGCAGAAAAACGTTAATTCCCACTGTCGTAAAGGTAGTTCAAACATTTATATACGAGAAGGAAAACTACTTTTCGGAGCAAATTCAAGGTTGTGTCGTTCGTTACTTTGCCTAACCGTACACGATGTTCATAATGTGCGGTTTCATCAGGTACAGCTGTGTGATGCGCAAATCGATCAATCAGAGAATCTTTGTCATCATCAAAGGCAACATCCCGGTGATTCTCGCCGGGGCTTGATAACCACACAAGCATGGAGACAGAAGAAAGTCCCAGCCAGAAAGCAGAGAGGAAAGTGACCTACCTAACAAAAAGTATGCCTACACTCAAACGTTCAACGACAAGGTACCTGCACCTTGCAAACAAACAATCGAGCCATAGGTGAAAGTAGGGCGTCATCAACAAGACAGCTTCCTGACGGCTTTCACTGTCTCGTGTCATTAGGTGTACTCACTTCACAGACATCTCGGCCAAATAACAACGCTCACGCCACTGATTCGTCAGCTAACTTCTCTAGCCACCGACTTTGTGAATCGCAGTCCCCAATCTGGAAAACGAACCGGACCTACAGTGGCCAACCACTTGATGAACGACTTCATTTATCTACTCCGATTCATCATCAGCAAAGGTGACTCGGGCGATCGACAGCAACGACTGTGTGTTTATGGTGTTTAATACATGGTGCTAATTGTCCGTTTCTCTCAGTAAACTAACCACTTGGACAGTGTTGTTATTATTGGTAATTCCGTCGTTTTTCTGAATTTACTGGCAAGGTAAACGACCATCGTTGAATAGCTCATTATAACTCGTCTCGTATTCCAACCTGTGTGGCAGCCATTAAGATTCGTTACAACCAACCGCCTCGATACCCCGTTGTAGATTATGGTAACCCTGATATCCTTTGTTGTAAACGCCCAGAAGTATAACGTACGTGACAGGGAGCAAAACGCGGGGTATGTGTATTGTGCATGGTGACTCATGAATATTCTCGAATCAGAGGGCTACTGAAAATAGTATTTATGGTCATTAGGCACACAATGGGCGGGGCGAAATAAAGGTCGAACTGGCGAAAATAGTGACAAAAACATTTTCTCTGTGAGGCGTTCCTGGGTGGAAACCATGGAGTTCCCTGACACTTATGCGTGCTCAACTCATAACCGTAACTCGTCACTTCAGTTTTCTAGTCGATATGATGTAAACTCATATAATACAATGAGGTATATGAATCGATGTACACGCTTCAACCGATGGGGAAAATTGTGTGAAGAAAAGAACGACGCAAAATGGTAAGGCAAATCAAAGTGTCTTTTATTTCTACTGTTCATCATATCAGATGGCGTCCCCAACCAAATGTTTCATTGTTCTCCGGACTCTAGCCGAGAATCTATAGGCTAATGCTGAAACAATCGCTCATCGTATCCATAACAGTGCATTGTTGACCTTGAACTTTTAGATACCGTGTGACAGATTGTTGTTCAACTTCAAGTCCTATTGCCACAGTGAAAACTGAATGGGCCTGACTGCCCATCAAACGAAGCTTATCGAGAGGTTCGTCTCCGTGTTATCAAAATGGCTGTCTATAGGAAAATGGGCAGTGCCATTGTCAACCCTTGGTCATGCTGTAGCGCTTTTGTCGGGCGGCGTATCATGCGCTCGTGCGGAATTTTGCCCGATGGATTAGAAGGTTGACTTCTGGCTCGAATACTTTGCGGCGCTATGAATACAATCAAGTACATTCTGTCTTAGTAGCTCAGTTAAGAAGTCGTTGAGTATGATTAGTACTTCGACCTTATCTTGCTTAACTCGATTACTTAATTTCATCGAAGCAATTGTGAATGGTGTAATGGCACGTAAAGCGACTCGTTTGAACAAGACTAGTTGTCTAATATGGCTACTGCTCCTGTGATAACTTGTTTCTTTCATTATCTGGGGTAAACCTGACAAGCTTATGGGCATCAACAAACATTTTAAACTGATGGTAAGTTGTCCAAACTCTGGCCCGAACAGTTTCGGTAATAACCGCGTAATTGATAATCAGTCTGAACATCATTTAGTTATCGCGACCATATCCAAGCACTGGTGATCGTTCAGTCCAGTGGCCGTGGCGCCGACAGCGTGTGATTGATCCTGAACCTCAGACGTCCCCCGCGATGGATTATCATCTAAGTCCACGTTGAAGCCCAAAGAAATGCGACCTAATCTCGAACGGTGCCTATCAGGAAGTGTAGGACTGCATGTACCCCCTTGTGAACGAAATAATCGTGTGCTTGGACAAGTGCGTAATAACAATCACGTTCTCTAATAAGGGCCCACTTCGTGGTTTGAAACTGAGGCTGTTAAAAACTACAAATGATGGGCGGCTATGACGGTGCCTTATTACTTGACGGTCTGTAGACTGGATGTGCAACGCAGTCCAGTTCTGTGGCTAGGTTGCATCAGGTATATGCCTTCAACAGTTGTTTAACCACTGCTAGTTTGTGGTAGATAGGTATTTTCAGGAATATCCGCTAACAGCAGCGGGCTAACATCCAAAGATTCGAAATGACATTTGAAGGCATGTGCGCAACGGGTATGTTGGGCTAATTGCTTTGGGAAAGCAAGCGCGCTCCCACTCCTCAAAAAGCTTCGTACATCCCATTAATCGGCCGGTTGCTCCACCGCATTCCTGATGTTCAATGAAAATCGATAACTGCTGCCCTACTTGACCGCAAGTAAGAAACCCAACTACGCCGGTGCCCAAAAGTAATGCTAGCTCATCAAAAAAACTACCGACAATGTTGGATTGTTGAAGGAACGTACACTGGCTTGTTCCGTGATAGTTTACTATAATCCTGTTGAATGTTAAGTAGGCTTCCTGTGTTGTCTATTCATAATTGCAGATCTGGGACATTGTGAAAAACTTCGGTAGCCACAGTGTATTACTGCCCTGCGTTTGTGCAGACCGATAGCGAATGTGGATTCGACTCTGCGAAGGTGAATTTCTCTGTCCGTTTAGTTAGCGGATGGCTTCGCTCCGTTATGGAAGTTATATAAGGACAATCCTCAGGGCTGGCATTAACTCATTTGCATGCAGCAGGATGAAGTAGGAACAGTGCAAGGATTCAAACCTTTTAAATGTCGTGTGTTTATTGAAATATAGATCAAACCTGTATAACGTGATTACTTGACTAATACGCGCCAGCGAACAGCAACATCACTCATGCGGTCATCCCACTTAATATTTACTAAGTGGCAGAAGCACCGATGGTCAAAAACCTTGAGTCGGCCAGCATCTTCGTCGCAAACTATGGGACAGAATGGAAAGTATACAAGCATTCCTCACCTTTCCATTCACTGACAACCGGGCGTTTTTTCGACGCTGGTTGGCAAAGACAAAGCATACCTTTGCTGTTATCCCATTAGTAATATTGCCAGTTGACGAGATAGTGCCGACTGAGAATGTGAATCTGTCCACAATCTCAGGCAGATTGCTTACAATAAAGATCGGAATGAGAATGTCCCAGTCTGGAAACAAATGCGAGGAGCTTCCTGTGCAAACCAATCCGGTCATTCATCACGTTCAGTATGACCTGCATGCCTCCGGTAAAGAAAAGGAGCAAGACGATGCTATCCGCATACTGCATGTTGACCAACCTAACGCCATACAGAAACTCAACATCGAGCTCATTAGGTTTTTCAAGCACAATTTACGGAATGTTGTGCATGACAAAACTTGATGGCACAGAATGACACCACTAGAAGTGGTGAACGCCTGAGACAACTTGCAGAGTAGGCATACAGACCATGCTGAACGACGATTGCAGATGTTTAGTCACCACGCTAGAGAACACCATCAGCGCAAAACCGTAGTAATACCGCTTAAAACAATGACAAGATGTCCACATGGTAAACAGAACGTTTCAAGGACGACAATATTATCAGCACATTCACTGGTGTAAATAATCTCCATTATGAAAAAAGACAACGGGAGCTTCTAAAGAAATCGCTCCCATGCACAGTTATCTGATATCGATCATTCCGTGCATCATATTAGCGATTGCAGATCATTTCAATTGATGCCTAAGTGGATGTCGTGGTCCAAGGCTATCCGATGATAACCTCACTAGTCGATCGTGAATGTTCTAAACGAACGTTCTTCGATATACCACAAAGCAAAGATTGACACGACAAAGAACGAAGCTAGTGGGCGAGGCAATATGATTTCCGAAATCTGCAGGAGGTCACTTTTTCTTGGTCGTGGTCGACAATAATAAAGTTACACTACTCGACAAGATTCACCGTTATAAATGTTGAGCGAATTTCGTACTCCAGTGCTTTCGACTTTGATTGCGATCATGTAATCGAAAAACTAAATTGTGCGCTCGTCTTTAAGTGTGAACAGCATCGTCTACGTATAAGTTCAGTTTCTGCCTCCCACCCCTCGCGAATTCACGCACCGAACAGAAAACATGAGCAAGACATATAAATGATCGATTCCTAACATTGCCCTCAACGTTTGTCAAACTCACGGTCAATCGGCTATGCAAACATAAAATGACCCATCTCATTCTGCGAAGTCTGCGCAACTTATGCTCAGCAGTTTCAAAGCAATTCTGCTTTTTCAACTGCGTCAATCGGCGACAATGACCAAAAGTAATCAAATTTGGCAACTGTTGACACGTGGTATGCAAGGAAGAGTCAAAGTTGGATAAAAAAATTGTATTGACAAGTGACGTTCGTAGATAACAAGTGCAGAGAAGCATGGCAGTTTCAAACATTCACACAGAAGTAATCGAACGTAAACAACCAATTAACGGAGTGAAGATGCCAACTGAAGATAACGAAGTGGAAATGATTTGCTTCTGATCATACTTTTGGTGGGCTTAGTAACTTCTCAATACCTCTAACACTTAATTCGCACGAAAACTGTCTATGAGCCCAGTGAGCGTAACTCTACTGACGGAATCATGGAAAAAACAAAAATGCGATGAGACCGCATGTGGAGCGGTTATCTACAGTTGAACCATCTGGCCAGATGAATTAAGAGCATTTTGAGTGCAGGACAAGCGGTCAAGCATCTGCGACGCAACTCACGCCATAGAGCGAGACCGTAATCCAATAACCTGGCTTTGCATAGAAGGGGTCACTTCATGCGTATACAATGTGCTGATCGTACAAACCCTGGGGACCGATAGTTTACTTTCCATGTTGACGTTTTCGTTTGGCGTGAGGTCGGGATGACTTCTGGTCTTATGCGTATATGTGATCGAAGACAGACCTCATGATTTGATTCTTTCAGAGTGCTCAGCCGGGACAATGAACCGTTTGGGAACGAAATGTTTTGCGTGCAGCGGCCGAACAATTACGTGAAAAAATGTTCATCATCATCATCATAACAGCCATGAGCCTGACCAAAAGGTACTGTGGCTCGGGCCGCCGCTCACCTCAAAAGTGACGTGGAATAT
>LUCH01002349.1:78786-95281 GCA_013368495.1 Paragonimus heterotremus
ATGCACGATGACTGCCCGACGTGTGTGATTGACAGTAACTGTCCTTGCGGCCCACCATTTTACAACGCTGACAGCGGTGTTGCTTGGAAAGGCAGTAACGCGTGTAGTGCCATGAGCCGCAATGCCAACAAGGAGAGGGCGGCGTCTTCTTGGAGGCAGAGTTGACTGGACGGTTCGTTGGGGAGGGTTGTTGCTGTTGCCTTGGACATGCGACTGTGTTGACAGAATTTGTGGACTGCGCAGGATTTTGGACCAAGGCAGAGTCATGTTTGAGACTGAGCAGCCGATGGCCTTCAGTAGTGAGATCCTGAAGGGTAACTGACTCGTCTTGTTGGATCCGACTGAGCAATCATATACGAAGATCAGCATCGTTAGGAGACTGGAGGCCGCAGACGAAGATAAAGCACTTGAATTGATCTTGCGTGAGGGAGGATATCTTGAACCACTCGAATTCACGATACCAGCGTATATGACAAGATCATCCGAGTCTCGATTGGTCAACTTGAGGCAGTGGTACCGCAAGTCGAATAGAGACGACTGGTCACCGAATATTTGCGACAGGACATGGACCGTCTCGTTGAAGATGATGTCACTTGGGCTCTTGGGCAAGATGAAGTTGGCGTACCGCTCGTGCTACGCAGGGCCAAGTTTGCGGAGAAGTCAGCCCTTCCACGGATCCTCTTGATTAGCAAATTCGATACGAAACAGGTCATCGTACCGATGGAACCAAGAATCGAATGTCACGTTTGCATGTGGGTCGTAAACGAACTCGGATATACCGGCTGCCAAACTTACAACGGATTGCGTACCACCAGATTGTGCGGATTGGCTCAACTTCGTATTGGACAAACTTTGGGCAAACATCTCCATAAGTTTCATCTGTTGCTGCAACAACAACTTCACGTCAACACCATCTAACGCCATTGATTATAAATAGTACCCGTCGCCAACTGGCACGACCCCACCAGATAGAGAAAGGCAAGAACAAACACAACGACCGCCAGCAGTATCTCTATCACGAACGAACGCAACGATATTGCAAAACGGTACGAAAATTAGAGCGCAGGTATCGAATCCCAACTCTCGCAACTTAGAACTCCCCAAAAAGTAAAAAAAACAACCTCCAGACGTTATCCATTTGCTGCTCAGCCCGAACGCAAAATTGTGATTTATAACAACTGTATATATAGGTTTGAGGGACTTAGACCTAGGTTGCCGAATGGACCAACCAGAAGCGAGCGCAACTTATCGGACGTTCCAGAATTCCGGCGAGTGTTCAAATTCCCACAAAATGAAGAATCCATTTTCCTCGGCATATAGGGCTATATATATATATATATATATATATATATATATATATATATCCACTTTGATGAATTCACAACGGTGTGCGATCGGAATGCAAGGACGATACAACGATGTAGTTTGCATGGACTTCGCCGAGAGCAGTGAATTTCGCACCACCTACTGTTACATGACCGATCGGAGGTTTGTCACTTTTGGTACATAGCGGACATACTGGAGCCATCAGCTTACAGTACAGCAGAGACGACAATGTCTGTCCGTTACCAACATGTGAACACACAAGAAAGGTTAGCACCAATTCAGACGAGCACAACATATTGCAGGGAGTTAACATTTCATTTAGTTGCATCCGTCACACACTAAAGAGGAGCTCTTTAAACGCAATAGGTTTCTTAATAACAGGCGTACGAACCGATCTATTTAATTGCCGAACCGACTCGGAAGCACAATACTCAAACGGAATCTGACAAAAAAACCGACCAATTTCATATAACGATCTTTTCTAAATCCAATTTACAATGAGCATAGAAAAAAAGAAGGTTCATGTGGTCGCACTGTTGTTAGTAGAAATAAGCGACAAAAGAGTTCGGATTTCGCCGGTGATTTGAGGATGCTCATGCTGACGACAGAGTTTAACAAGTTTGGTTCGCTCCTCTGGTTTCACATAGTTCCGGTAGGATTCTAAAAACAGTAACAGACTACGGAACCAAGTGACCGGCATACGATTCTCGTGCGTGAAGTAGACGGAGCAGTCTTTGTCAAAGCTGAAACAGAAACGAATGAGGTTTTAGCCGGGTCTGTCCAGAGATCGACGAACAATAAGAAAGCACAATGTGCAATTCAGGAATTAAATCAACGAATCACGAAGTGCGTAAACGAGGCTAATCCAAATCATATAGCTTATTGTGATAATGTATTCAATATTGTATATTCCACAGGTTGATTGAAACAGTCCTGTGGATATTTCGCAAACAGCAGACACTAACCACGAATCCGTGTGCGCTGAATTCGCATAGGTACATCAAGCTTGCAGCTGAAGATTAACCTGTATACATATATGAGGATCGATGTTTAATAATGCTGAAGAACATTCTTAAGCCCATGAGTTACGCTGATCAAAGCAAATCACGGTTTTATCCGCAAAACAAACACCAATACTGTATAGCGAGAATTTTCCAGATAGTCCAGGCCATATTCGATTCTCAACCGAGCCAATTTGCAAACATATACGGCCGGAAACGGTCCAATGCTGATAGGTGTGCTTTATCGCACCGGTGTGAAGTGAAATAAAACAAATAAATACCACGTGAACCCGACTGCTTGTAGGTAAACAGGCCACTAGAAAGTCGATGAAACAACGCGTATGTGAGAGCAATTAACAAGCAAAGTGTACAGCAATGCTAAGCAGCGTTAGTACATCAGACCTTAATTTGGCAGGAAGCCGTACCGTTAAGTGGTCTAGTCACCTGAGTTTCGGAAAGAAGAGTTCAGGATTCAGACATAGTGTATAAAGGATGCGAATCTTGGGAAACCAGAAGTTTCCCATTTCTACATCACGTGTCATTCGTTCCAACCATGATCGTGGGTTTGACTGTCAACACCCCGAAACACTTGACTACTTCAAACATCGATCAAAGCGTAATGAGAAATACGGTTTAATGTTAAAATTGCAAACTAAACCACCCAAAACCTTGACGCTATAATGCAATTAGGTCATCTGTCAAAAAGGAGTAGATGTGCACCATTAAGAATAAAAACCAACTGACCATACAGATTTATAAAACTTTGACTGGGCAAAACAAACTTATGAACTGAACAAACGTGACGTTTACTCACCTGAGAAAGTATTGTAGAACACGTTCGAGGGCCGCCTCTGGCATGTGATAATGCTTCGACAACAGCGCTTCGATAACCATAGACCTGGGAATGCTAAATTCCTCCTCCAACGAGAGCGCCAGCGCAACTGCCGCAAACCGAGCCTTTAAAGTGGCTTTTTTGATCAAATGTGCGAGGATGACACCTTCTGTTTTGCTCATTTCAGACTGAGAACCAAAAAGAGGCGAACCAATTAGTAGGCGTGCAGTCGAAACAAACAGCATAAGAAAAGCCTTCTGAAAATCGTAACAAGGTGAGCACTATTCACATCCCATAGTAGTTTTGCATTCACGTAGACTATTCATTCAGCCCTTTTCGAACCAGATCCCAGTTTCGTTTTTGTGCATACCAACCTCAAAACCGGGACTCGGTATCTGGCCCGTGTTTTCATAAGGATACCGTATTGTTCACTGCTGTAGTGAATTCACATTTGACAGGAACGCATCGTAATAACTAAGAACTCAGACTCAATCGCTTGTGATGAGTGTTTTCGAGCTGTTCGGCAACCTGATATGATACTACGTAATAACAATTTCGTGACCTGACGTTATATACGTCACAGCATTGTTCGCAGTTAAACAACGACAATTGATACTACAATCTGGTCGATTGAAGGACTGAAAAAATCTCACCCGAAAAGTCTGGACGTATAGTCTGACCTGCTAGACCATAGGAGATTGGATTATTCCGGAGAATACTGTCCAGACTCAATAAGAAATGAACCTCCCTCTTGTTACAGTCAGCCCGGAGATGTGCCGAATAAAGTACTGACGGTAACTCAAGGTATAAAAGTGCCTACTAGGTATATTTAAGGCAACATCACGCATCTGAGTAGCGGAAATGCTTAATTGTTTTGTTTGTTTAATGGCCGGAGTGTTCCGTGTCTGATGGCACCTCATTTTAACCGCCTTAAATTTTGCCGAGAAGGCAGTAATATCGTTACTAAAAAAAAGTAGCTCCATTGTAGGTTCATGGGGCTGTTCTCAACTAACTAATCACTCAGACGTGGGGAATAGTGTGACACAACACTGAACGCAGCTGACCTCCAAATGTGTGCAGATATAAGTGAACGAACAACGACGTGATATCTAAGTACGAAAACTTGGCTGTCCGGTCTTATGAGACCCAGGCTTGAAAATTAAATCCACCGATGTGAATGAGTTCAGCTCACTCGGAACTGATGATGAAGCGTATTCGTGATAATGAGCTCAATGCAAATTCACTAAGACAAGCTCACCTGAATCCAGGGAAGAAATACACCAGAAACGAACTCCTCCGGACGAAACATGGAAGCGATCAGAGCTTCAAACAACTGAACGCAAAGACGACGATTTTCTTCTATGTCTTGTTTAACTTTGGGTAACAAATAATTTTCATAAAAGCTGAATGAGTAGAAAAATAAGAGTGATGTTCACTGAAAAAATGCGACTGCAATCATACTGTTCTGCGTCAGATGGGTAAAAAAATCACTTTCGTGAATTCATAATAGCAAACACTGAATTCCAGCTTAATGTGACGTGGACTCATCCACGATACAGTGTTTTATGCACACAATCGGAGGACCTGGAGCAAACACTCCGGCAGTCCACTGAATCGGCCTGCTACCATCGACCAGATGGCCGTGAATATGGCACCAGCTTGCGTTTGTTTGGTCAGTAACCAACCTACTCGGACAAACCAACCTCTCCTGATTCAACAAACTACACGAGTCGCGTGCAGTATTTCACGTTCAAGTTAACTTACAAACCATCACTATTGCAAAGCAAACTCACCAATTATACCCAAAAATTGGCTGACTTTTCGCACGTATCTGTCCGTTGTGATAAACTCCACGAATCTCTACAATCAGCTTACAAAGATACGTATCGCTAGGGCAAATATTACACGTTGAACATCGGTGTACCTCGCAAAAACACATCGGTCGATTGTCTCATTCCAGCATTACTGGAGGAATCTAGTCTAACGGACTCGCACACACTACCTAAAACAAATTCGTACAAAACTAAATCCGGTCGATCGATGCGTTTTCCTGATCGACTTGTGGCCGTTGTTTCGCTGTAAACTCACAACTGGCGGGAGGCTATGTAGCCGTCGTCTCGCTATCTCACTCAGCATATCACATGTAAGGCTGTCTAATACAATTGATGCCCACTGTCCAAACCTGCAAATGAGCAATCACATATTTACCGACCCAAAAATCCTCCTCCACATTTATACGCACTCACACGCGCGGCCACCATCTTCACACTCAGCTAATTGGAATGCCCAAAATGGACATGAATCGGTACGGTCGAAACACAGACACACATAACACAGTTGGATCCGGCTCAGAACAGAGAACAACCAAGATAGTTGTGCAGGACAGGACACAGTCCTGATGTACGCTACATCAATCCCAATAAAAGAGATCCAAAATACTGATTTAGTCTCTTCATGGATTATCCTTGGAATATCATTATTTGTTAGTGGGTACTCAAGCCATCACAGTTAAGGGTTCCAGTACAGATAATTGGTGCTAGGCAGCATTGAGTGTTGGCACGAACAGAGTTGCATAGTCCAAGAAGCACAAATGGTAGCTGATCAAACCAAGCAGTTGATCCCAATGTGAAAACGAATGCAGTTTTTAATGCCCGGTGAAATCTTTCAACTATTCCGCTGGACTATAGATGGTATGCTGCGGTACGAACAGGTTGAATTCCAAGCAAACATGTGGGTTACTCAAATAAATGGGACTCGAACTGGGAGTTGCGACCCGGAATTATGGTGAGTGGTATGCCAAAGCGTGAAATTCATCCGACTTTGAAGAGTGGTGTCACAAATCGGAAAAACTACTGGACACCGAGTAAACCTGTTGATACATGTGAGAAGATACCGGAAACCTTTGGGTGGTGACAAGTGTCTAATAAGGTCAAAGTGCACGTGATCAAAACGAGCATCAAGAAGCGAAAATGATGCAACTGGAGTGATGGTATTACGAAGGATCTTAGATTGTTGACAAGCCAAGCAGGAACGCGTTCTATCGTCAATGTATTTGTTCATGTCGAAGTGAACGAATCGTTCAGGAGTTTTTTCTGGATGCGACATATTTTGAAAGGCACTGAAAACAATTCCCGCATTTCTCGTGGAACGATAAGTCTCGGTGATTTTGTAGAAAAATCACAATGAAGTAATGCTGCGTGATGTGTTAGTTGCTGAGTAACCACAGAGGCCTAGTGTTTGTCTGCATCAGGATCGCTGGCCTGAAGTTTAGCCATATGCACAAAGTCGACGGAGCTGACAAACGAAATGCTTGCCAGTTGGACTTTCCATAGAATTTCCACTGACGCATTCTGTTCTCTTTAGACGTATCGGATTTCCGACGTAAGTGACGTAATTCTCGTGCTGGATAGCGATTAGGTTTGGCCAATAAGGCATATGTTAATGGCTCGTGGTCGACAAAATACAAAAGAAAGTGACGGAAATGCTTGATTGCTAAACAGATTGCCAGTAGTTCGCGACTGAACGTGTTACGGTGAGTTTGTGCTAGCTGCAAAGATTTGGAGAAAAAGGAGACAGGTTATTAACAACCAAACGCTGAAGTACAGTTCCAACAGCCAAATGTGACACACTAGTGGTGATAATGATAGGAGCAGAGGCATTCAAATGATGAACGGATGTTCTCTGTGTAATCATCTGCTTTACTGAGTTAAACGAACTGGCCAATGTCTTAGATTATTCTAACAGTTTATTCCCTATGGAACCCAACAAGCCAGTGGGTAATTTTAATAGGTTATTACGGTTAGGTAGCAAACAGCGGTGGTGGTTAATCATGCCAATAAAAAGGAATAAGCTGGCGTATCGAAGTGGGTTGATGAAAATATCTGTCGATGGCCACAATGACGAGAAGCAGGTGTACTCTAGCTGAGTTGATATGGTGTCCAAGGATGTCCAGTGATGAGACACTGAACTAACATTATCAAAACCACTCAGGTGCTATTTTCCACAGGGCTAGAGCTCGCAAAATACCATCGATGTACGGGTGAGCGGAATGCAAGCCACGTAGCACTTCGTCAATTAGATGTTAGAAGGTTTACGTTGCATTTCTTAGCCCGAAGGGCACTCGCGAAAATTGAAACAATCCGAATGGTCTGGTGATTGCAGCTTTGGGAACGCCTTCTTCCACAACAGGGATGTGGTGGCAAGCCCGTATCAGGTCGACTTCAGATAATATGATTTTGCCGTGTAGATCAACTATGATATCATGAATGTGTGGGACAGGATATCGATTTGCAACGGTGACTTGCTTCACATTTCCGGTGAACCTCCGTAGTCCTCACATGGACGTCAGTCACTGGAGTTCTTTGTAGAAACCATTTGGAGTGGCGAAACTGGTAGATGCAAACATTTCATACCGACTCACCATTACCAAATTTATCTACCGACTGACTAACCATCCTACCCCTAACTGTTCGATATACAAAAGAACCGTCTCACGTATTTGCAAATTTGGTACTGACGAGTAATATGAAATGTTTGTATCTGACAGTTTTCGTGTTCTAACGGCTTTGTGTAAACTTCTGAAGGAAACGAACTGTTTTAAATTTTTAAAGCGACAAATTCCCGTTGAAACCTGCAAATTGTTGCGCTGTGTGGCCAACTTGAGATGAAAGATAACTCGTGAACTTGTTAAGATATCGTTTCTCACCGAACGCACACGTGACGGTCGGTATCCCTATCAATTTCTGTGGCTGTTAAGAAATAACATGCTGAACGTGGTGGAAAATAACCTCTGGCATATTGCCACTGCACATACCGACATTGCACAAATGCGACCAGTAGATTTGCGTAAAATACACTGCCGTCTTCTTTCCATCGTAGAAAACTTGTCACTATGCGATTTACAAACTCTGTGGGACGATCATCAATCGTACGAAAAAGACTTACATCAACCGTTTGCAGAAGTCACATAAGAAGCCTGCAGATAAACCTAATCTACTGGATCCCAGTAAGTATGTAGTGAACTGCACTTCACTACAACTGAATTATTTGCAACCAGATGTCTTAGCTTTGGATCCGGATTATAAAATACCACCACACAGGCCTAATCACATTTATATCGAAGTCAAGTTTGAGAACCTAATTCATCAACTACCAGATCTTCAGGCAACTACTACAGAAAACCTGGAGTGGCTTAAAACCACACTTACTGACACAGCTAATGAGTTTATTATGACTCAGATCAACGGCCGGTGTGTTGTCACAAAGCAACACCCGCAATAACCAACAGAACGTAAATTTAAAAAATTAGTAATACTTAAACCAAATATGTGGGAAGAGGTGCAGAAGAAGCCCGTACGATCATCCATCCGGTGGGTCTCTATGCGATCACTAGAACTTAACCACGTTCGCCGGAATTGTCCATCCAACAGTGGATAACATTTACCATGCAATGTCACTCGGAACTCCGGAAGCAACAATGGCAGGATCATGAGATGCGGTGGACACAATGAATTATTCGGATGGAACAAACCACCGTTGCCAGGAACTCCTAAAGGCTTTCCCATCTCACCCGAACAACGGATAGCACGAATTCAGGTGTGAGCGAGGTAATCTGCGAAGTCCATGATGAGTCTAAACATAATCTGTAACAGTGCTTAGGACACTGGATTGAACATTTCCAACAGCAGTTCAACGGGCCGTTCGCACATAGGCTTTCAGGGTCTGCCTGTGTTCACTGGTCTTTTGACGTTTCACTGCCTTCGGAAACAAGTCTCATTTGAGATAAAGTTACTGAAACGTCACAAGGCACTCGATCCAGATGAACACCCTTCTGCTCTTTTCATACATGGAGGTCCGGACTTAGTCAAGGAGCTGACGGCTCTGCTCCAGAAACTTTGGATCAATGAACCCGTTCCAAGTGACTGGAGTTTGGCTAACATCTACCCATTTTGAAGAGATTCACGTACTTCTTGTGCAAACCACCGACGAATTAGCCTGATTCTTATTATGTAGGAGTTGCTTGCAGCCATTATATTTCGCAGACTTAGCGGACTACGCAAATAGCATATCCGTGATCAGAAAGCTGAGTTTCGTTCTAACCGTGGCTTCACTGGTCAAATTTTCACACCCCGCCAGTCATGTGGTAGGCCAACTGTTGTCCTTCTGGACATCAGAGGAAATTTTTATTCAGTTGAAAGAGCTGCACTCTGAGACTATCTGTCGAGGGAAGATGTGCCCGAGAAGCAGATCAGACCGATTCAAGTTTGTAATAGCCGAGATCACAGATTGCGCCCTGACAGACTGTAAATATGGTGGTGTGAAACTGTCCCGAAGAATTCGATTTTAAGACACAGGGTATAAATACGATATCGTTCTATTCTGTGACGGTTCATAGAGAGCTCAGAACATCTTAAAAAGACTACGGGCTTCAGCTCGTTAGTATGGTGTGGTATTTACACCTACTAAGTGCAAGAGTATGTTGCGACATTGGCATGATTCTGCGCCCGCCCTCACCCTTGGTGGTGAGCTGTTGTGAGTAGTTGAGAATTTCATGTGCTTCGAGAGTTGTAAGATCGCTGATGGAGTGTCTGCTGAAATCGTAAGCCGTATACCTATAAGCTCGGGTATCGTTAGCTCACTTATGCCATCTGTGACGTCAGCAGAATCCCAGTCTCTCTGTGAAAGGTTGAGTATGCAATGTCAGCCAAGGGGTGGTCCTATTAGACGGCCGCAAAACTCGGCCTCTTTTGACTATCGGCTTCTCCTGAGCGTGAGCAAAAGGTTGGGGGGGGAGGGCACCAGATCAGTAATGACGAAGATTGTCGATGTGTCTTCGGAGTTATTAAACTCGGTCGATCCTTGAGGATAATGACTTCGTTTCACAAACATCGTGGACCTGACCACATTTTAAGAAGACCGACTCATTGCCTGTCACAGTGTGTCCTATTTGCGAGTGATGGGCTCGGCTGGAAACAACAGCCTGATAACCAGCGTATGACTCACGGTCGGGGTGTAAAAGTGTTCACACTGGAGTCTGCTACACTATGGCACCTTCGGCTTCCTAGCTAGGGTCCAACGGATAATGAATACCTCCGGTAGAGGACGCTGTCTGATGTGGTGAATAATGAAAACCAACGGCGCCCATGTTGCGAATCTGTGTGCACTGGTGTAATATTTTTCTTTCCTCTTTTACATCTTCTTCTCTTTTTGCCTAAAACAATACCGTCCTCTCTCCCCACATTGTGGTACGTTTCCCAGTTCACTTCGTATTTGAATATATACCTGCAACTGTGAAACCCGCCTATGGGAAACTGCGAATGGTAATTTCTGACTTTTCACGTTGCCCAGCGATCGTCTGTAGGGTCAAACTTATTTGCTCAAAGACCAAAAGTTGGCTCTCCCAAAATTCACTCACGGTTGCTTCGCCACGGAGACAGAATCAACTTTGGTTGACCGATTGTCTATCCGTCTGAAACCACCAGTCATGGTCGTTCGTTCACCCGGTATAATCGATCTGCTAGAACAGACTCACTGTGCATATATGGTTTCCTGAATGACACCTACAAGTAGCATGCGCCTGTTTTTAAATCCTGACGTTACTCAGACGCTACCTGTTGTGTACAGACAGTAAACGTGATACGGTTACATGAGTTGTCCAATATTTTCGTCGTGAAATATGTCTGCAACTTTCTGAGGGTTCCAAAAGAATTTTAAACAATTTTAAGTACGGTGACGAATAATGACAAAGAATCATCTACAACAGCCACAGAAAGGATGGAAAGAGGTTTCACAAAACAGATGGTCCAAGTGACCACTACCGAACGGGTGAGTCTTGGTAGATTTAGTCAACACCGCCACGGTCAATAAGTGTTAAAAAGAAAGGCCAACACACATGCCATAGAGTTGCTAGGACTGCACGGAGACGTAAATTGTCCGCTGTCTCAACAATCGTCAGATGTGTTATAGATGTGTTATACAGCACTGGTACATGCTGTTAAGCCAGTACGAGCATTTCACCTGTCTTCAAGAAAGCAAGCAGGCTTCCAGACAGTATGTTGTTCAGATAGCGCGGGAGACGTCCTCGGTTACTGGGAATAATGGGTGAATGAACAGCCTCGTGTACAAGGTTCTTTGAACAGCCGATCAGATGTCTGACCAAATAAGATTGAATACCTTTGCTCAATATGACAGTCCGTTTTTCTATATACTTGACAGACCATGACTTTCAGCGAAACAATCGGAATCAATTCACCAACTGTATATCGCTTTTACTCAACGTGTATTTGGGTTCGCAGAGGGACCGCACGTAAACATACAAGGTAAAGGACGGAGCGACACTAACCGTCTCTGTAAGCTACGAAGTCTATTCAAAACATAACTTGAATGGGAAAAGAGGAGTATCAAGTCGTGTGCTGACATGTACAACAGCAGAAACTAACTATTCCTGTGAATAAAAAGATCTGATTCAAAACTCACAAACTCTCTACCCAACAGTGAGATGGCGGAGGCCAGGTACACACACGCGCAAGTATATATATATAACGCCGAGCCATACCAGTAAGTCTACCTTAGTCCCTGATGTGACAGAACACATGAGAATGACATGCATAGTGTGAGCAAGACATTTTGATACAGTCTACAATGCACAACGACGTTAAAACGAAAGAGATTAGCCTGAAGAACGAAAGTGTTATAGTTCTTTTGAGATAGTTCGACATCAATGGATTAGAACAACCAACCGACTACATGGGAACGGGTGAAGTTAGACGTCAGTTACAGACTTAGCTGCTCAGAACAATTAACTACCTGTGATTACTGAAACAATGTAAACTATCATTCATCCGATCAGGCAAAAGACAATTACAAACCATTAACATTAATCCATCACCGCTCGCTTCTTTCTCTCATTGTTGTACAGCAATCAATTGGCGTGAACCATCAATATACTGTTGTTTTTGATGATGGTAGTGAGCTGAACCTGATTACAACTTTCACGTTCAAATGAACTGTTCACTGAACTTCTTTCGGAAAGAAGCAAAGGGATTGAATTTCGTTTTTGTTGCACTTTATTGACAGTGAATGACATAGTCAAGTCACAATGAAAATTTGAACTCTGGCCCATGTTCTTATGAGCCAACTGTGCCGATTGCTGTATTAGTGGTGTTAGATTAAGCATGTGACCGAAGTAAAATACGTAACAGCTCAACCACATTCGCTTGTGAGCAACGCTCGGGTCGTCAGTCAGCAGATGCAGTAAATGTCATATTAACGTCAATCGATAACTCCAAGAACTTCACAATCAACTAGAAATCACAGAATTCGTTACATGTGATGAGCAAGGGAGTTCGAAAAGGATTGGTTGAAGAGTTTACGCAAATGCAAAAAATGCGATTAAATGTGTAATGTTCCATTTATATCAATCAAGAGCCCGACTGCTTATCAGGAAGTATGAGGACTGAGTAAATATCGAGAGACAAACAAACCAAACAGGATAAATTGACTCGATTAGGCAGCTCATCTTTCAACATAAGTGAAGTATTCTACAGTGTTCTAATTGCGAAACAATCCCTTACACATACTAAAGCAATAACTCAATTGAAAATCGAAACAGCACCCAACTGTAGAGCCGGCTCATGTCCTTTAGAGGCAAAAATCTTCACGATTCGAGGATAGGCATGCACAGTCCATTCCAGTGGTTTAAGCAGCCCCAAAAGACCCTCCCAAGCTGGTAGATGGGGGAGCATTTTGACCGTTTTCGGCAATGGGCCACTGCGATAGTGCTTGAGCACGTCCATAAGCAGTCGTAAGTGACTGAGCAATTCTTCCGGCAATTCTTCCAAATCATCCACACCTTTGAAATCTTCCAAGTCGCCTGGTACACTACCAGAGAACTGAGAAACTTCATCCGTAATCTAGAGTGGTAAAATATCCCCATAAGTGAAAATATACTAGCGTGCAGCGCGCAAACTAATGTTGTTTTTATCAATTATTTTTGTCAAGTTTCAACTTATGAGGATCATCCTCGAGAACGTGAAGAAACGCAAAACACAACGGCAATGTTAGAACAACAATAACTGCAGAAAATAAAGGCGAGTGCAGCGTAATCACGACACTATTTCGGAAAACGGTATTATTAGTCAAAAGTCACGAAGATCACTGAAATATACATCTTCCTTTTTTTTACAGATGTGGCAGACTTTCCTTATAAGCTGCTTACTATGGGTTTCAAAACTCCATTATAAACATTTCGTCATCCTAGGGAAAACGCGTTATTTAGCCGCTATATATAATGAAGACTTCATCTATTTTGTTACAATTTACTGTGATGGTGTCCTATAAATTATTCATTGGATCCAGTTAAGGATCATGCACATGCCGATTCAAACAGTGAACAGCTTTACACAAACTTAAGAAGAGACTATCAAAGAATTGCCAGTATTGCTTAACCGGGCAAAATAAGAGATAAAAGGAATTATCAGAGTTTTCAAATATTCCTGGCTGAATTGACAGTAAATAAAGTAAAAAGAGATAGCGCAAGAGTTTGCAACTTGTCGCGGCGATTTGACAAGTGGATTGGACACCTAGAGAAACCATTTAACTCGTTTGAGCCAGTTTATTTAGCTGCGAATGATAGAATGTTCATTTATTGTTCTCGTCGATTCCCTGTCGGAAAACGGAGGTGTCTTCGGAACTCAGATTACTGAAACGTAATAAAGCCCAGGGTTCGGATTTTCTTTCATTAGCTGTTTTCAAGGGTGGTGGTGAGAGGTTATCTGAAGTGACTACACTCATCCGTTTCCCTCTGCTGATTGAAAAGTTGTTGTTACGAAGCGCATCTCCTGACGAGACAGCCAGGACGCATAACGCCACATCGATCGGCCGGCCCAGCTCGGATGGTGGTATGGTTCCACTCAGTCAATCAGAGAGTAGGTGTGCGGTCGAACGTCTGTGCGCCCTCTGGACTGTAGTTTTCTCGCGTTGCTCTTTGATGTCCCCCGTAACGTGATTTGCGCCGACACCCTGACTACCACATACGACTGTTTAATCTGACTCACTCTATGTCTGTCGGCCATCTATGGTAGTTGTCTTGTCCCATAAATTTAGGGATTCTTTGACCTAATTTTGTCTCGCTCTTCCAATAAACGGTGTTGCCGCATCTTTTCTGATTTCTCGGATTTGGGTCAAGCGATTATGTGCGTAACCAAGGCGACGATCCCATGTGTACTCTTTAGAATATCATCCACCAGCGAGTTGAAAAGGAAAAGGGAGATTGAACGCCCCTGTCGAACAACACTTGAACCGTGAAACGCCCCATATAGTTGCTCATAAGTGCGACCTATGTGCTCAGAGTGGGTATCCAACGAACTCAATATAGTGGCATACTAGAATGGCACTCTCTTGTGATATAGAGGGTCCCAGAGATTATGTTGGGCAACCGGGTTGGAAACGATATTTGGAGCCAAAAATATCGCGGTGATCGCCTAAGGAGAGAAGTACTGCTGCTTCAGTGTCTGTCGCAAGGTTAAGGTGTGATAAATAAACCCGCAACCAAACTTGGGACTTGCTTGTTTTACTCTTATACGGTTCTCTGTTTTATGAACCGTCGCATTATGAGAGCCTCGAGCACCTTGGATGTAACGTTGGTAAGACTAACACCTTTGTTGTTGTCACACCAGATCCCCATACCTTTATTCAAAACGGGAAACTATCCACATTTGTTAACTATGAGGAGCTTCTTTGGTCTCTCTTGTGGAACGAAATGTGGTGACTTCAAGCAACAGCCTCCGCCAAAATCTTTGAAAATAGCCGCGGAAATACAGACGAG
Organism: Paragonimus heterotremus; assembly: GCA_013368495.1. Classification (NCBI taxonomy): domain Eukaryota; kingdom Metazoa; phylum Platyhelminthes; class Trematoda; order Plagiorchiida; family Troglotrematidae; genus Paragonimus; species Paragonimus heterotremus. The sequence goes on from LUCH01002349.1 coordinate 93,770, forward strand.
ACTCGTTCCAATAGTTTAGGCATCAAAGACATCGAAATCTGCAGGTTCATTCAGGAAGTCATAGATAACTACACAGCCTCTAACATCCACAACTGAACAGGTCGGCTTGACAAAATACAGCCTCCTGATCCTCCAAGCAAGGGAGTGGAAGAAGGTTGGCATCTTTTCCTGAAAAAAATACTAGTTCTGGTATACTACCATCTATCTGCTGCTTTGCGGTACAAGCTTTTGAACCAAAAGCTTTGGCTGCGAATCCTAATTGTTGTCCTGTCTAAGTCTGGGCGTACCGGCAGTATCTCAGCCCACACGCAACCATGAATACTCACCCTCTGACGCTGCCTTCCTTTTGTGTGATGCTGTTTGTAACCCGGCTGACTTCAAGTTGTATGTGAATCGTTCTATTTGTCAACAAGTGTTTTGTTTCGTTTGTACATATAAGTTTGCATTTAACTGCAACCATTATAGTTTTGCTGTTATCACACGCTTAATTACTTGCCATTTGGTTGATTGGATCACTACACATTTTCCCAGAGCTTCCAGTCAGCACACGAACCATTGCTCAATGGAGCGCACTCGATATGGGAAAATATGTAAGAATCGTAAATGTGTTTCCAAGGTTATGAACAGCAATAACCTATTAATGATTTCTAGAGCATTATTGTAGAAAGAATACTTGGTAAGTGCCTTAGTGAGCGTTTCGGACAAACCTTTAACTTTGCTTCCGTTAAATTTTTCTGCAGCTGGGTAATGTATTCTTTGTCCACCTCTGAATGACCAAAAAAATTTTCCCAGTCGGCCTTATATTCATCAGCAATCTAAACATCAAATAGTTAGTCGTGACAAAAATTACATCTGAATGGGGTAGCTCTAATGGTGCTTCATGATCAGCTGTTAGCTCTTTACCGCTTTCAAGTGACTCAGAATCGCTGGAATCTTCATCTTGAGTCTTGAAACGTTTTGAAGGAGTCAGTTCTCTGACAAAGTAAGATGTTGACACAAACTCACTCATCAACATTCTGACGCAATAGACGTTGCAACTTTTGGACATCCCGACCGCCGATTACCTATTGTAGGGTGACAACTATTATCAAAAGGTCTGCATACATTTGCACCAGCATCAGCCACCCGTCCCCGCTTCACTTTCGGCATTGCGCGACCCTGAGCTTCAAAAAGGGCGCGTACGCGGCGTTTTTTCAGCGATTCAACGATTGATACACGGGTTCGAGGCAGAGGCCCAAGGGTCCCGGATCCAGACGGTTTTTCTTGCTCAGCGTCGGGCGGGCGTCTGTTTATCTGAAAGACAGTCATTGAAAACAGGGTGTAGCACCGCTCTGGGAGATTATATTAAATACCGAAATCAAAGTCAGATTGCTCACATGACGTTTGCGCGGGTAACTCGAAATTTGATTCAAATTTTTCAAAATTGTTTATCATGTGAGCAATCTGACTTTGATTTCGGTATTTAATATAATCTCCCAGAGCGGTGCTACACCCTGTTTTCAATGACTGTCT